>JAPFFP010000099.1:2883417-2894954 GCA_026153255.1 Solanum medicagineum
ATATTATACCCGTAGAAGTTGTCAAATAATTCGACGTTATCATGTTAAAAATTTTGTTTTCCCATTTTTAGAGAGAGAAGCTCTCACTTCTCTCTACTTCATCTTCTTCAAATAAGTTTTTCTCCTTCTTCTTCCTTCAATTTCTCAATAGATCTGATGTAAATCCTAACACTAAGTTTATTATAGAATCAAAAGAAAATGACATTTTAGTGAGATCGATGTTGACTGCCTGAAACTAAGACAAAAGAATTAATATTCCTTATTATTGACTGCACTGCAATCAAATAATAATTGGGAGAGTCTTGAGAATAATTACGAGCTAGCAAAGTAAGATATTTTAGTTGAAATAACAAATTCATGATATTTAATTAAGATGGAGCCAAAATTTGGAGATGAATATATAAAATAATTTAAGAAATTGAAATTTGGGATAGCCACACCGATATACACAAACTAGTACACGAAATTAGCAAAATCATAAATTTTGCTAAAAATCTTGAAAACAAATACAAGATTTTGAGGCTTGTATGATAAAAGCTCAGTTTGAGGGATAATATATAGCAACATAGTTTATAATTAGGATGAATTCTAATTAATATATTTGCAATAGATTAATTTGATATATATATGTAATTAGAATACCATAGTAAAATAAATAATAGTAAAGCTATATAATAATGTTCTTTAATCTTTTTTTAATTTAATTTTTTTTGTCAAACAAATCAACATATTCTTTATTCACAATCAACTCATCTTACTTACTCTTTCTAATTTAAACGAAAGTAGGAAAATTAAAAAGGAAAAAAGAACAATTTAATTGATAAAGTTCTTGAATCTTGAAGAATATTGCTAGCTAGCACATGACAACAACACCGATATTTTAGAAAATAAACAAGTATCACGTTTCTTAGGTTTATTCTTTTAATTTTGTAGTTTGATTATTTAGTTAAGAGTTGCCTCTTAAAATTCGACTTTAGCAGATAAAAAAATTTATTTAAGTCATATTTTATTTGTATCATATGAATGATTTATAATTCAATTCACTTTTTATTTTTGATTCAGCCACAACCAGTCCGAACAGAATTAAGCTAGCAAGTTCATCGATCCTTAGCAATTTAAAACTTTCTAATCATTCCTCCTTTTTCCAAATTTCTTAACTTCCACAATTTCATCTCTACTATTAGATTTTCCTAATTTTCTTTATGATACCTTCATTGGTTAACAAGATAATCATAGTCTTCTGACATTCTAACAAACTACAATCGATATGATGTTGGTATTATCAATAAGTATAGCAAATTTTAAAGGGAAAATATCAAAAGAGAAATGCCATGTGTCAAAAGATTAATAAACTAAAAGAGAAAGTGGAAGATGATATTGTGGAAAGTAAGAAAATAAGGAATGATGATGGGAAGGGATATGTAGAATAATTATGACCTTAACCATGGTTAACCCTAGCTTTAGTTAATCTAATTTCAACCGCTTGTCATTTGAAATAAGAAGTTAAAGAAATGAAGAGAACCAGAGTCTATGTATTCTTACAAAGTGCTTGAAACTTAAATCAAAATCTCATATGAGTCTTGAAACTATACAAATCCTATGCGACGTGAATCTGAATTAGTTGGATCATGTTAATTAAAAAACACATTTCCCAGAGTGGGGGAGAGAATCACCACTTTTCACCATCTATATAGGTGAAGGCTTGGAAGACATAAATTTGTCAAGGAAGAGAACTTTGTATAAGGTTAATGTTTTGGGGTAACCCTAATGGGTTGCAGAGGAACTAGCATTGGATTTCCCATGATAAATAAAATTACGAGGTAAAATTAAGGATGGGTGACAGAAGAGAGTGAGCACACATGGTTCTTTCATGGATTGTTCCCATGATTAAAAGCTCTGCGTGCTCACGCTCTATCTGTCACACACCAAAACTTTTATCTCATTTTGTATATGTTGTCCCCTCTATCTCACTATGTATGAATATCAATTAATGGACAAACAAAACAATTGCCTTGTTGAAGTCCTTTCATTCAAGGTTCTTTTTTAAGTCATCAAGAAAGCTCTTGCAGTGGCAATTAAAGATCCCAGAATTACTTCTTCTCTTTATAACTTGGACGGGTAGACACCTTCTTTATTTTTTTCTTCATTTCCCCCTGTTTGCTGCAAATATCTACAACTTGTTAAGATCAGATGCATATCTAGGACCTAGTATTCTACATCTATTTAAAAGTAATTCCATCCATCTAGGCTTGCTCAATATGTAGTTTTGATGATTGGCAATGTGTTATGTTGCGTTTGTTGTGACAGATAGACCAGGTCTAGGAGAAAGAAAATGCATGTTATACGGATTGAGACTTGAGACTGATGAAAAAAGAAATCAAAGAGGAATAAGTCGCACAAGTGAAGATTCGAAATCAAGCCAACAACTAGTTTACTAGTGTTTAGGAGATTATTGGGCTCTAATTAATATTCTCATGTGATTTTGCAGTAAAATGAGTCTTGAATTTTATGTGTAGGTTGTGTTCTTTCAAGAGTAGAGTTTATATATATTCATTAAAGGTACAATTAGAGTAAATTGTAGGTGTTGAGGTATTAGACTTAGTCCCTTAAGTTTATAAAGTTGTTATCTTTTTGAAGTTGGTCAAGTTTTGGCAGGAAGATCATGGTTTTTACTCCATCTCCTAAGCAAACAGGAAACTAATTGCCTTCTTTACTTTATACTCTTTAGTTTCTTGAGTTAAGCCAAACGGAACATTATAAAGAGGGGAAAATGACCTTAACCTCCTAATTACATTACAATCCCAGAAACAAATGAGATATGGGGTTTTCCATTCACATAAACTCACAAAAAAAAGTAGCACAGGAGTTTGAAGAAAAAACTTGAATGATTTCCCTAGGCACTTCATCATAATAGCTAGGAATATAAATAGACGTGTATGGTTCATCTAATGGCTTTGATGATTAAACTAATTAATAAAAGTGAAACTAATCAACTTCAAAGTAATTATACACGTGAACTTAAAACGCACTAGTAATTGCATATTGTTTTCTATATTCTTGCGTGAAAATGGTTTTATTTATTTGAGTTGGATATGTGACTTGCATAATTTCTATTTTCAATCACTAGCTTTTGGCCGTCGATTAGATGGCTATTTACTTGGTTCATAGGCATATATAATGGCAAAAAATCATAAATTTTAATAATTGCTCTTTATTATTTTTATGTGCCTGCACCCAGACGACGGAAGCATTAGTAGATGTAGATGTGTTATTTTAAGTACCAACACTTCATTGGAAAATCTTGTAGAATAAATCGAAGGTATCAATATATATAAATTAAACGAAAATGCAACGCAGTTCAACGTTTCGTTTGATGGTTTTGACCTTATATATTTTAAGGTTGCCAGTTCGAATCTGGCTTGAGTTTCCACTTGCTTGCGAAGAAGCAAAAAGGTAAGCATTGGACCAATGCATCATATCAGCTTTTGTGTTTCAAGGGTGCCAATTAAATATATTGTCTTTCTTTAGCTATATACATGTATATATGTGTACTCCTCCCTAAAACGTGAGTACCCTCTGTGGTGGCGGAATCAGAGTTTTTGTTCAGAGGGTTCAAAGTATAAAAAGAAGCTCATATGGTAATGCAAGTGCGTTGGTGAGCATAGTAGCTCCCTCGGCATGTTCTTTGTACAAGCAACCATAAGTATGTCATTTGTTCATAAAAGTAAATACCAAACTAATTAAAGATAACAAAGATATCTTTTTTTTTGCAAACTCGGTGCACTAAAACTCTCGCTGTGCATAGGTCCGAGGAAGGGTCCGACTACAAAAGTCTATTATATGCAGCCTTACCTTGGATTTCTGTTAAATATTGTTTCTACTTGGTCACATGACAGTAACTTTACCAGCTATTCTAAAACTCCGCTTTAAAACAAAGCCAATACAAAACATTTTAGTGAATCAACTGTATTACATAAGTTGATTCCTAAAACATGTGAAAAATTAAAAGATAAAAAAGGGAATGAGATGCGGAAGAAAAATATTTATTCTAACCCGTGAAATTTAGGTTATATTATTATACTGCATTAAGCATTTCTTCCTACTTTTAATTTACTCCATTGAGTATTCTTAAAATTTTTTGTGCTTTTTATACTTTTATTTTATAATATTTTACTTTTATTTTGTACTTTTTAAAAATTTTAAATTTGTATCCTTACAATAGTAACTTGTTATGAAAATCATCAAGATTCTCTATAAGTGTGCAAGAATAGAGTTACTGATATTATACTGCATATTTAAGATATAAATAAACAACATAGTCAATTTCTTAAATAATTCAATTTACTATGTTAGTCATCATTAAAAAAAAAAATCAATAATCAAATAAGTTTAGTTTTCACCTCTGTAAAATAGAATTGAAAAAATAAAAATAAAATTCCATGAATTCTATTAAATTTATTTTTTAAAAGAATATTGACGATTTTTAAGTTTCTTCATTTAATTATATTTAGTTTACCTTATTCTTTTAAAGAAAATTATATTTCTATGTCAATTTTAAATTTAATATAATTCATCACTTTTTAAAAAGTTTATTCAATTTATCACATGAAAAAAGAGTTACATCGAAATAAGATAAATTGTAGATATAAGAAGAATAAAAAATAAAAAAATTGTGTCTAATAGATTTAAATAAAGACGAGTAAAAAAAAAAAAGAAATGGCATAAAAGAGAATACTAATAAAAAGGAAGAAGAAGATCCAAGCATTATAAAGGGGGGGAAGGCATTTGAACCTACAACATCTGAAATTTTTTTTGACCCCTCACAAGTCGAGCCAAGTTTTAAACTTGATTTTAGGGGGTTCATTTAACTTATAATATCATAAAATCGAATAAACCCCAGGACACCAGCATGATCTGCCCCTTCGCCTACGCCACTGAGGACTTACCCCTCTTTTACCATATTTCAGATACAAGAGTAGACAGAGAGCCCAAGAGTTGAGTTTTCATAATAGAGATAGTCTTCTAGTGAGAGCCATAGTTATTCACTAGAGCTTCATTCTATTTTACATTTTGTTTAGACATTTGCATGTTGACATAATGTCGTAGGGTTGTCAGTTGTGGATATATTGCCCCTATTATGTTATGTTATTGCTCCCTCTTTTTCCATCAATCTTGGATGGAGCCAAAGATTTACTATTTTTTGGCTGTGGGGTATGATGGAATAAAGCAAAATGACTCTTTCAACTGTCTGCGCTTCTTTCAATTGTGAAGTAGCAGTTATTCAATGCAACTTTCGACGCTCATCATGGTCATCCGGAAACAGTCGCGCTATGTTTTTAAACATAGGGGTCAGGCTCCGTACATCCGACCCCCCCTTACCCCGCAATGGGCGGGAGCTTTGAGGCATTGGGGTGATGTTGTTGTTGTATTACTCCCCCTTCTCATGATTGATTTACGTTTTGTTCTGTTCTAAAAAAATGGTAAATCCCTTCTTCCCGATCTAAGTGTCTTTCTTTTATTTATTTGTCCCAAAAAATGTGTTTTTCAATTTCAACAATCCATGTGACACATTTAAAACTGTTTGAAAAGATTACATATCTTTAATTTAAGTAAAAATTTTATAAATCTCATATTTTATAAGGTTAATTCCTTTCTATATCAACTATTTCTTAAGTTACTTAAAATCTCATATTTATTAGACGTGTTGATACCTTGATATTCGATTGATACATCTCGAAAAAAAGGAATGAGGCGAATCAGTTATGCTAAAAACGGGGCTGAACTAAAAAATAAAATCCAACCACCCATTAGTTATGCTATAACATTGGTGACAGTAATTTTAGTTGCTACGTATGCGCAATAGAAACAATTTCAAAAATTCAAAAGGTCTGGAAAATCCTGGCAAGAAATCACAAAAATTAAGGAGTAGATCCAGATTTCAACAGCGACATAGAAGAGACGTTACGAACGTATCAATTTTGTTGTGTCACTCTTATAAATGGGAGTTTGAGGTTGCTTACGAAAGATACAAAAGCGATGAAACTTTTGTTGGAGAAAATATTTCATTCGTTAATTTGAATCAAGCAATTGCGGCAGAACGAATGTCGACCAAAGAAGAAAAAGAATAATGATTAGATACATAGTATAAGGTAATTCAGCTCCGATAACTATTCGAAATGACATGGGTGTGAATCTGTAAATTGATCATGAGATTAAGAAAAAGGAACTTGAGTTTGGAATGAATCCATTATATATGCATAAATACATTTGATTTAGATGTTGTTGATGTGATGCAGGCCCTTGAAGGTGTGAATGGAAAATCCTTCTTCAGGTATCAACTATCTAGATCAAGAATCTAATTTTAAGTATCAAATATCTACTAGACACAAAAATATAAAACTTATGCCATATATCAATTATCTGTAATTTGATAAGCACAAACACTCCTTCTTAAAGTATCAAGTACCTAAAGCCAACACTTAGTTTTAAGTACCAAGTATCTATTATTCTAAAAATCAGTAAAATCCTTCTTCCAAGTATCAACTTTCCAGATCAAGCACCTAATTTTAAAAACATAAACTTATGTCAGCTATCAATTAATAGTAGTTTGACAACCACAAGCAATCCTTCTTAAGGCATAAAGTACCTAAAGTCAACACTTAATCTTAAGTATGAAGAATCTATCATTCTAAAAAATAGAAAAATCCTTCTTCAAGTATGAGCTAGTAAATCCTCTTCAATGGAGTCACCTTGAGGATTTTGGGCATCATTGCCAAATGGGTCTACATGATTTTTTGAATGTTATCGTTGTCATCAACTTGATGTGTAATGCAAAACTAAAAGGTGGTTGAGAATCCATATGAATTGTTGACTGATACAAGGACGAACTCAATTTTGGGGGAAGACTTTCAAACCAAGAAGGAAGAAGGAGACAGACGAAATGCCCCACATGTGCTTTGAAATGCCCCACAATCGTAATTTTCATATATCTCAAAATTCGTGCAAAATTTCAAAAATTCGACTTCATATTCTCGATCAGGGAAAAAAATTGAGTGAAAAATGGGTATAACCCAAATTTTAGAAGACCCGTAACGAAAAATAATTTTCGCTAATTTCTGAAATTTAGTGTCTGTCGTGCCCAGGTCGCGACGTGCTTGGGGTGCGGACTAGTACAAATGTTACCTCCGCGTAAGGTCTGTGTCACACCAGGGGTGCGAACCAGTATACTATTTTCCTTAGTTTTTCTTATTTCGTCCAAGGGCATTAGGGTAATAGCCCCATGCCCACTTAAACGTGAAATCACCGATACTTAGCAATTTTTCAACTCTATAACTCAAAACCCTCTCTAAAACCTCTCTAAGACTCTATCAATTCTCTCATTAAAATCTAAGGATCTCATGCTCAATTTTGGGACACAACGATTCATTTCAAGCTCTAGAGAACTACTTCAAGTTCATTTCGAGGAATTCAAGGTTTAAGGTATGTGAGTCTTCATCCATGGATCCTTTCACCCATGGAGCCCAACCTTGCGTGTTTTCAAGTTGTATTACCTATGGGTATCTCTTATTATGGATTATGAACATAAATCATATCGGGGTTTTACCAAGTATTGATTGATTATGCATGAGTATCTATTTAAAGCTTACTCCGTGAATTGATTATGTCTATTGAAACTATGTATGTTTTGAGCTATGAAACTATGAATTATCATGAGTTTTTGTAATGGATTTCAAGGTACCCTACATGAGGGTTCTTCTACATTTTGATGGGTTGATTTGCTTTGAGTTTTTCATCTTATTTCACTCTTGAATTGCATGATTTTGAACAAATATCATGAACCTACCAAGTATTTGATATAATGATACGACAAGAATTCTCAAGTTATTGATGATCTATTATATGATTTATAAGTCAAGTGACTTCATGATGATTAAGGGCTTTCAAGCATGTATTGAATTCATGAAAAGTATATACGATTTTACAAGTATCAAGTTAAGCCCTATTTCAAGATTTTTACTTCTTGTGTTCCATTCATGATAAAGCAAGGGTTCATGTATGATTATGAACTACTTTCATGTTCAAGTTAGGCTTACTACTAGAGTTCATGCATGTTTATAAGCTACAGAAGTCATATTCTTACAAGCTATTCATATTATGATTAAAGTATGATTATTTCAAGTATTCTGTGGGATTTGACTTGGCACCAATTGAGGCTTAAGATGGGGGCTCGACTCAAGGGATCCTTATATAAGTATTTAGTCTCTAAACAATATGCCACCATAAGGTTATGATCATTACCCTTTCTATATTAGTAGATCCATCCAGTTCATATTTCCATGTTTGGTTTGCCTTAGCAAATAGACCACACTTCTCCGGGGGGTGTCATGCTCGGTCACCTGGACCGAGGGGGTGTAAGGCCTCGGAGTCCAAGTTGTAGCTTCTTGGTCTATGTCGGTTGAGGTCGCTTCCCACATATGTATGCTATATATATTGTGCAAGATGAATGATTTACAAGCATTTTTTATCATGAGCATTCATCATGCATGGCATATTGAGATTATATATCCATTGCTTATGATTATGCATTTTGACTATATTGGCTTATGTCTTGTTACATTGCATCCCACATACTTAGTACATTCAAACGTACTAACACATACTTTATGCCTATATGGTATTACCATGTAGGAATCGGAGCTCCTTTTGATCATCCTCCACGTGGCTAGTTCGGTATTTCAGAGATAAGCATTGTAAGTCCTCAAGTCCGAGGACACTATCTATAATACTCTTGCTATTTTGAGACTTCATTATGTTGAAGACTTGTTATTATGAGGGTCAACCCAAAAAGTGTCTTGGCCCCTGCTCCATTCCAAGTTAGAAGTGTCATTGGATGCTATGATGTATTTATGCTATGATCTTGACTCTTTTATACTTTTGTGATTTTCAAAGACTTCCCATAGTCCCACTTTTTTTATTATATCTTGTGATGCTTATTTTGCTTCCGCGACCAAGGATGTACTATATATTGTGATGCTTATTTTGCTTCCCTTTTTATCATATCTTGTGATGCTTATTTTGCTTCCGCGACCAAGGATGTGTGATTGATATGCTAAGAGGCTTGTTTGGGGTTCCTTCGAGTTCCTTATTCATCGTGTCACATCTCGGCCCTAGGCTTGGGTCGTGACAAACTTAGTACTAGGTTGTTAATGATCCTCAAAATCCCAACACACCGCGTCAAGAAAAGTCTTATTCATGGTTGTGAAGTGCTCCACAACTATGAATGGGATGCTATGAGACGTTTTAGGAAATGTTTCACTTCTTCATGATCTATATCATGCGGTAGAGCTAAGTTTCCTAAGGCTTATTACTAATCCCTATCTATTATATTTTAGAATATTTCTCAAGCTATTCAGAATAGTGGATAGGGCGGTAGCCATCTCTCACTTGAGGGTCAACTTCCCAATGGTGACATGTCAAATTCAGAGGTTCGTAATGCTCTATGGCTATTGGCCAAGGTTGTAACCGCTCAACTCAATCAACAAGTGGGTGTCCCGAGAATTCACGGGACAAAAGGAGGGAGAGGAAGGCTACAATATCCCGAGTTGATGGTGCCCATCTTCTAATAGTCTACCAGTTCCCAAGTATGAGAAGAAAAGGATCCCTTTTTCCACTTCTCAAGGGTCCGACAAGAAGCATCAAGAAAGGTGTTTGGTGGGAACCAAAGGTTGTTTCATGTGTGGCAGTGTTGGACATAAGATAAGAGATTGCCTAGTGGCCTCAAAGAAAGGGAGAAGAAGGACTCAATTTGAAAGTAGGCTTCCATATGCTAAGCCCAGTGGCAATTGTGGAGCAACCCATCCTAGGTGCGCAAAATATGGAAGAAATCATAGTGGCATATGTTGGAGGAACATGGGTGCATGTTTTTAGTATGGCAAGATGGGTCACAAGGTTGTGGATTGTCCATATGCTCAAACGAAGGGCAAAGGTGTTGGAGTTCAAGCTTCTCCTACGTGCAACAAGTGTGGAAGGTACCATCCGGGAGATTCTTTGGACGGTTCGAGTGAATGTTTCGAGTGTGGCGCAATGGATCATAAGTTAAGACATTGTCCATGGGCTACAAGGAAATTTGAGGATGACCGTCGATGATCTGAACCTTACCTCTCCAGGGGTCACTAGACTTGGCATGGTGCTTTACTAGTATGTTAAGGATTCTTTTTAATTATGATGTGTATGCTTTATTAGATCCGGGTGCCACTCTTTCTTTTATTACTCCTTTTGTTGCCAAAAATCTTCATGTGAGTCCATAATTGTTGTGTGAACCTTATAAATCATCTACTCCGTTGGTGAGTCCACTGTTACTAAACGAGTCTATAGAAATTATTTCGTGTTCATATTGCATAAAGTCTTGCCTTGTGATTTTGTTGAATTAGATATGGTGGATTTTGACATCATTCTTGGGATGAATTAGTTACATGCATATTATGCTTCCATTGATGGTAGAACCCGTAAGGTTAAATTCCAATTCCCTAATGAGCTCGTCCTTGAGTGGGAAAGTCGTGTGGTGGTCAAGTGTAGATTTATTTCTTATCTTAAAGCCAAAAAGTTGATTTCTAAAAGCTTCCTTTACCATCTTGTGAGAGTTAGGGATGTTGAGTCCAAAGTCCTTCCTATTGAGTCAGTTCCGGTGATCAATGAGTTTCTTGATGTCTTTCTCGATGAGCTTCCCGCTGTTCCTCCTGAAAGGGAAATAGACTTTGGTATACACCTCCTTCTCGATACTTAACCCATTTCCATTCCCCCTTACCATATGGCCCAGACGAAATTGCAGGATCAATTGAGGGATTTGTTGGAGAAGGGTTTCATAAAGCCTAGTAAGTCACCTTGGGGTGCACCGGTGTTATTTGTAAAGAAAAAGGATGGTTCTCTTAGAATGTGCATTGATTATCGGCAACTTAATAGGGTTACCATAAAGAACAAGTACCCTCTACCAAGGATTGATGACCTTTTTGATCAACTATAAGGGGCTAGTCACTTTTCTAAGATTGATCTTCGGTCCGGATACCACCAAGTGTAGGTGAGGGAGTGTGATATTCCCAAGATGGCTTTTCGGACTAGGTATGGGAACTTTGAGTTTATGGTTATGCCTTTTGGGTTAACTAATGCACCAACTATAGTTATGTATCACATGAATAGAGTCTTTAAACCCTACCTTGACATGTTTATGGTGGTCTTTATTGATGATATATTGATTTATTCCCGGAGTGAGGAAGTGCATATGAAGCATGTGAATCACATGAATCACTTGAGGGTGGTGTTGCAAATCTTGAGAGAAAGGAGAGGTTGTTTGCTAAATATGAAAAATGTGAGTTTTGGTTGAAAGAGGTTTTTCTAGGCCATATGGTGTCGGGTGATTGCATTAAGGTGGATCCTAAGAAGATGGAGGTAATAAGAAATTGTCCTAGACCTTTGACTCCATCGGATATTAGGAGTTTCTTATGTTTAGCGGGGTATTATCGGAGGTTTGTGAATGGATTTTC
>JAPFFP010000099.1:2900952-2913638 GCA_026153255.1 Solanum medicagineum
AAAGAAGAAGAGAATAGGTAGAAGGTGTGAATTTACCCTCCTACCTAACAAACTATTCAAATTACTTTGACATATAATAGATTGCATAGGGTGCCTTTGTCTATCATATCAGATCGTGGTGCTCAATTCACTTCTCATATTTGGAGGTCCTTCCAAAGAGGTCTTGGTACCAAGGTAAAGCTTAGCATAGCCTTTCACCTTCAAACGGATGGCCAAGCCGAAAGAACTATTCAAACTCTTGAGGATATGCTTAGAGCTTGTATTTTGGAGTTTAAGGGTAGTTGGGATGATCACGTTTCACTCATTGAGTTTGCTTACAATAATAGTTATCATTCAAGCATTGGTATGGCTCCTTTTGAGGCTCTCTGTGGTAGACGTTATAGCTGCCCGTTTGGATGGTTCGAGGTGGGGGAGATGGCTTTGTTTGGTCCGGATCTGGTTGTAGAGGCCATAGAGAAGGTTAGGATAATAAGAGAAAGGTTGAAAATAGCCCAAAGTCGACAAAAGTCCTATGCCGATGTAAGGAGAAGGAATCTTGAATTTGAGATTGGTGATTAGGTCTACTTGAAAGTCACACCAATGAAAGGTGTGGTTCATTTTGGTAAGAAGGGTAAATTGAGTTAGAGATTTGTGGGTCCTTATAGAGTGTTGTGGAGGATTCGTAAGGTGGCCTATGAGTTGGAGTTGCCCAATGATATGAATATGGTTCATCCGGTCTTTCATGTGTCTATGTTGAGGAAGTGTGTGGATGACCAAAGTGTTATTGTGCCTCTTGATGTTGTGGGTGTTATTGAAGACAATTTGACTTATGAAGAGGTCTTGGTAGAAATTTTGGATAGACAAGTGAAGAGGTTGAGAAACAATGATGTTGCTTCCGTCAAGGTCATTTGGAGAAACCAATAAGTTGAGAGTGCTACATGGGAAGCCGAGGAGGACAAGCAAAAGAAATATCCCTATATTTTCCATTATACTCAAGCCTAAGGTACTAATTTAAGTCCCCTACGTGATTTCAAGTCTCAGGTTTCAGCCTTTAAGTCATTTGTATGCATTCATGTTTATGTTGACAAGTTTATGGTGATTTTGACACTTATGTTGAGATTTTTCAAAATGTGGTTTTATTGCATTGTTGCATTCATATGTTGGGCCAAAATTATTTTCAACTATTAGGTCCTTTCACAAATGGTGCCTGACCTTCCTTTTTATGTATTGCATGTTAGCTTATTTATCTATGGGTACTTCTTACTACGAATTGATTATGTACTTTGTTGGGTTTTCATTAAACGTGAACTGTTTAAGCATGTTTTGAGCTATGAACTTATGTTCTATGATGAGATCTGATGAGAGGTTTCAATGTATCTTGCATGAGGGTTTTACCAAATGCTGGAGGGTTGATTTACATTACGTTTTCTCACATGATTTAACACTTGAATTGCATGATTTTTAACAAGCATTGCACACCTACCAGGTGTTTGATAAAATGTCCAGTTACGGTTCTTGAGTTATTGATGATTTGTTGCCTGGTCTATGGCTCAAACAACTTTATGATGATGAAAGGAATGTATGTATATTTTGAATTCATGAAAAGTGCATGTAGTGTCGCAAGTTAACCACACCTAGTTGAGGGGGTGATATGTCTCAACCACTTTGATGGGGGATGGTATGCCTATCTAGCATGTTGAGGCGTATATACCTTGAACACTTTGATGGGGAGTGGTATGCCCATCTACAAATTGAGGGGTAGATTCCTCAATCATTTTGATGGGGGGTGGTATGCCCATCTACCAATTGAAGGGTAGATTCCTCAATCACTTCCCAAGGGGGTGGTATGCCTTGGATTCAAAGTGCTGGTTTGCTTGGTCTATGATGGTGGTCTCTTCCTACACATGAAATGTGTTCAATAAAGCATGTTTTACTTTAAGCATTGATCATGCATATGATATTGTTATTGTACTATCCATTGCTTATATCTATGCATTATGATTATGTTGCCTATTTCTTGTTGCATTGAATCCTACATACTTAGTACATTCAAACTTACTAATGCATACTCTATTCCTACATGATGTCACAATGTAGGAACCAGAGCTCCACTTGATCATCTTCCTCATCCACGTGACTAGTTGGTTCTCTTAAAGATAGGCTATTGGTGAATCCTAAAATTTGTGGACATAAGCTTGCTCTTTACTCCTGCTATCTCGTTATGTTGCACTTTGATATTATAGGGTGAGCCTGGAAAGTTGTCTTGGCCCCCGCTCGAATCTAAGCGTAGAGGTGTTGTTAGACAAGTTATGTAATAATGCTTTGAGCTTTTGACTCTTTTCCCTCTTGTATGTTCTTAAGCTATGAAAGACTCCCTTATCCCCTTTATACCTACTTTATTTTCTCTTGATGTTGTTTACTTGCTTCCGCGATCAATGATGTGTATTGATATACTAATAGGCTTACTTGTGGTCCTTTAAGGTTCCCCATTCACTGTGTAACATCTAGGCCCTAGACTTGGGTCGTCATAGCTCTAGTTCCTACATGGTAATATCATATAGGCATAGAGTATACGTTAGTACGTTTGAATGTAGTAAGTATGTAGGATGCAATGTGACAAGACATAATACAATATAGTCAAAATGCATAATAATAAGCAAAAGATAAGTGTAATCTCAATATGGCATCCATGATGAATGTTTGAAATAAAAACATTCTTGTAAAGCATTCAACTTGCATAGAACATAATACATGTGTGGAAAGTGACCCTAGCTGACAAAAGTAAGACCAAGCAAGCTACAACTTGGAATCCCGATGATTACCCCTCATTGGTAAAGAGCTGGTCCACTTGCCAAGGTAAACCATATTTCATCTTACGGGAACCCGTCCCATTGTTGAGAAGTAACCCTCCTTACGAGAACCCATCCCATCGTGAAAGAATTGTGAGCAAATCGACTAGTGCCGCGCGGAAGTCTTAGCGAAGGTCCAAGTCCGTGGCAATAAAGTGTACAATAAAATGATGTATGGAGAACACAGAAAGAGCATGGAAAGTGAAATTGATGAAATACGAGTGACTACAAGGTGTTTAAGAAGTACTCAAAGTAAAACTCTAAAACATAACAGAGAAGTAGCTCAATTGAGACTAGTTATGCCTAAAAAAAACTCAAATTAAGTGGCTAATTTAAACTGTAACGAATGGTGGGACGGGACTTGGAGATCGGGATTTTACCTCATTCACAACTGAATACTGTTGTGAGTTGGTGTTTGACATTGCTCAATTATTTGTTTAGAGTGGTTCAACTAACTCTTGGAAGAGATCCTATTATAAGTTGTAAGCTTTGCTTGATTTCTCGTATGCTCTCTCAACTAATAGTTATTGTCTCGAAAAATCATTTTTACTCTTGTTTCTAATTTTTGTCACCAAAAAAAATGACTTTCTAAGGTAATAACTATTAATTGAGTCACTATCTCAAAAATAAATTGTCATCCTTTCTAGTCCCATATACCTAGGGAAATCCCAGACAATTGCTATCCATGCCATGCTGCTATAGCCAATGTATTGGTGCTCTTTTTGTCGTGCACAGTAGAACTGTGAAAGTTCCATATTGTGGATCTAACATTAATGTAGATGTTGCACTATTATGGATAGGTCTTGGGAAAGCTGACAAAAAATGGATGTGTACTGTTTGGAATAGATTATGAAGGCCATGAACATCCAATGGAAGCTCACTGTTACGTGGAAAAGTTTGAAAACATTATCAAGCACTGCAGCAGCTTTTTCAAGTCAGTTTGCGGGAAGCTAGCAAATTGGATCATTTTTATTTTAACAGTAGCAGGGATTACTAATAAAACTCAAATTAGAGCAAATCAATCTATAGACAGGCCTGCATAGTCTGAACTACTCCTATTGTTTGCGCTCTAATTTTAATTTGCGAAACTCGTCAATACGATTTCTTGCCCAAAACAGAAGAGAACATTAGCAGTGTATTTGGTCATTAACTCATTTTCTAGTTTTGGTGACCAAAAAACATATGTTTCAAAGATCATCCAACAGTCTTTTAAAAATAACCAAAAAGATTGGGGGGAAAACCTCATAATTGATGAATTAAAGAGCATCCCAGCAAACACAAGTTGGGATTACGTAATTTTCAAGGGACCCAAATTTTTATATTGAGCAATTGCAGAGAAATGCAACTAAAACTGCTGGGAAATTGAAAAATTAGACACACCCATATCTCATAGACCTAAATCCACAAACTCAAATCAAAGAAGTGGAAACAATAAAAGGAAAGGGCAACAAAAAGTACCTGGAAATTGTAGCAGAAAAGATTGGATTATGGCAGCCAGAGAAGAGAAAATGGAGAAGAAGTAATATAGCTTGAAGGATTTGCGCCCACATGAACAAATGACCCAACATCAGGAAATGGGAACACCCAGCGCTGGTTTTCAATGCCACGTCAATGTACAGATCCAAGCTGTGCTTTTAGATGACAGCATGAGATGTGTATAGATACTGTCCAAATTACCCATGAGCATGAGCTAAATTACACAAGCACACATGTCAATCCTCCTGCTTGACCCACTCTTCTATAATAATAATAGTTAAGAGTATCACTAGAGCAGCTAATCATTCTTGAAGAATAGATAGTCTGGTGGAATTTGGAACAGATAACAGAGAGAATAATTGAAGACTTTTTGGCATGAAGATCTGCAGATGGTGTTATTTAAATAAGAGTAACTAGTAAACATATTCGTGAAAATTGTATTAACCACAGATGTTCAAATCATATAAACAGCACATGACTTCGCGGGTATTAATAAGCCATAACCACTAACAGCAGAAGTGCTTCAAAGAGTTCTTGATTCTACTTGTTGAATATCCCCTATACGTATATTCACAATGGCTGTCGTATTAACTATGTAAGGATTACAAATTGAAGAGCAAGCAGTCCAGATCCTGTCAAGCATCAACTTGAGTAAATTCTAGTGCATTAGTATCTGGGTCTCGAGTGAAAATGGCTGGTCTCCCAGAGCGACTAAGAGTGTACGGAATGCCTGAAAAAGAAAACAAAGAGTAGAATATATGTCCAGAGTCTTTTTTTTTTTCATTTTCAAATAAGAAGCTGAAACAGGAATAAGGTAAATCAATTACCAGCTTTATCAAGAATAGCTTTCAGCTTAGACACATCACGAATTGCTATGCAAGTATGACGATCTCGGCCCCCGTGCTCTGGCCGACCAGTTTTGGGATCTGGATTTGGAAGCTCCATCAGATGTATCATCTCAGAACCCACCCACAACCAAGCACCTCTGTAGGGAAGCTTGTCATGTGGTCTTGCCTCATTTATTTCTAGTCCTGATCAATCCATGAACTTTCAGACTACGAAGTTATGTATTTTCACTGTAATATAGTCATCCAATACAAAGTAAGGGTGATTACCAAGAATATTCTGGTAAAAGTCTAATGACCTCTCAAGGTTTTCACATAGTATTCCAACGTGGTGCATGCTAACAACTCCAAAATCTGCACCAAGAAAATAATAATTCGAAATCAGATATATTCAACCAATTAGTTAGAAGACCAGTTTGGCCTAACAATCTTCCCATTCTATATTCTGTAATAAATAATTTATGTGGAAGTGTTCTGGTGTAAACCTATCAACCCATATGAAACTAAGACCTTGAAAGATACTCTTCCGCTCCTTTAAAGTTGTCATGTTGCGCTTTTCAAAGTCACTTTGGCAAATTTTTAAAGCTAAATTAATTTACATTAGTTTGATATTTTAAAATCAAAATTTAGATATTCAAAAGCTATACAACAAGTACTGTATATTGCAATTTTTTCATATTAAGATGATGAAAATATACATTTTAAAATATTAGTCAAAGTTTATATCATTTGACTCTAAAAAAGGAAACTATGACAACAAAAAAGGAACGAAGGGAGTAGTATAAATTTACCAATGTAATTTGCATCCACCATATCACCTTATGTACCCTTAAGCTGAACAATTAATAGATTATGGTCACGGTACATGTATCAAGACCTTGAACAAGAATATCACAGCTCCAACTTATGTTTATTAAACTAGTTTGGAAATCTATGCTAGTTTGTCTGTGTACGACAAAGTAGCATAGATTTTTGTTTGTGACTATTCAAATTCAAAATTACAAAAGTAGGAACAGATTCACTTATTCACACAGTAATGAAGCTAGTACTATATTGCATCCTTAATCAAAAGGCCACAAAGGATTTCATGGATTCCTCAACATAGCTATTTCTAGAAGGAAGATATAGAGGAATATAGAGATATCCAATGAAAATTTTGACAATGTGCTGCTTAAAATGGAAAAGAAAAAATCACCCTTATCATCAACAGCATTGGTGCCAACAGAATCTTTTGCAAGCATATCTGTTTCCGCTGATGTTTTAGCTCTGATCAGCAAACAATGCCTGTGGCTCCATTGAGATCGTTGAAAATTTTTGTTTGGTATTCCACTAGTAAATACAGCTAGGCCACCACCAGGGTTCAGCTAAATATAGGGAGGGTTTAAGAACATATCCAGAAAACTAACAAAGTGAAAGAAACAATGAACAAAGCCCATCATTAGTGGTAAAGGTGAAGTTGCCTTTTATATCATTCTTCAGCCATCCATTAGTGGGAAAATACAAAGTGTGATTTGGCGTATAGCATCATATAATGCTATTGAAATCAATTATTTTAAATAGAATTAACCTTATATTAGATTTTAGACGAAAACCTTATAATCAATCAATTAGTTTGCAAAAATGATGGGTTATCTGCCAAAGCAAGGCTTATTTAAAGCTACAGTTTGGGACAACAAACCATTGCATTAAGCTTATAACTAATTTGCTAAAAAAAAAAGAGGCCTTGTGTATTGTAGTGTTCTCCAACAAAGTCATTCTTAAAGGAAAAGTGCTCAACTTTGAAAACCCGAAAACTATATATCTACACCAAAATAGAGCTTAACCTTCCTTTACTAGCTGATTTTTCTCTAAGTTTTGGGTAGGCCTCGCCCATTACATTAGTATTGATAGAAAAATAGACACACTAAAAGGTTAAAATAGTTTGTGTAAATTATAGGATAAGTATCTACATAAGGAGAGACATATCAAGTTTCACTCAGCTACTCCTTAAACGGAGGAGTAGTAACATCTTAATATGTTTAGGTGTTAGTATGATTTGCAATTAGTTAATAGCTTTTGGATTGAAATACTTTGGATTTCCTTCCCATCTTTAAGAGTAGAGAAAGCTTGCAAATTAAAGTACAATTTGTTCGATCAAAGATGAATATTTGCAAAGAGTGTAAAGTTTTTTCACCTTATTTTGAGGCAGAGTGAGATGTGGGTTCAGCAGAGAAGCCATCGAAGACTGATTCTCTCTTTCAACTTTGGGTTTCTGGGTTTTATTTCCCTAAAATAGTAATTGTTTCATTTGAGAGGCTCACAATTTTCAGCCAAACTGCACCACTTGTTTCCGTGTGGGCTCAAATCTATAAAATGCCGAAACATCTTCCTGCATCACCATTTTTTCAGCGGCCAGTGGTCTTATCGAGTCTGTATTATATATGTTTGTATTTTCGATTCATTCTACTTAATTTTTGGTCAATTGAATCAATGAATCTCTTGTACTTTTTTTCTATTTGACATTTTATGTGTCATAAATAATTAAGACTTGTTTGGTAGTATATATTAAAAATAATAATGTATGTATTAGTTTTTTGGATTAATAATATCTTCTTTGGTATACTTTTTTAGTCTGTGTGTGCTTAATGATTGAGGAGTGTATTATTAGTACATGAAAATTCATTAAATTAATTATTTAAGGAAATTTATTGTTGTATTAGCATGATTGAAACTCGATTATCCCTTGAAATCTTTGTATACATTTTTTTCACTATATTTGTAGATTGTATCTTTGTAAATAACTATTTTTTTTTAAACGAAAAAGGGCCTAAAATGCCCTCGAAGTATTGAAAATAGTACAAAAATGTCGTCCATCCACCTATAGGGTCCAAAATGCCCTTTACAGCCAACTTTAGGGCCAAAAATAATATTTTCTTTAATAGATTTTTTGTTAAATAATTATTTTAAGCACGTGACGACCATCTATTAGTCAAATTAATTATTTAAAATTATTTACAAGTTAAATTTGACCTACCTTAAACTACCCAAACCCGCCCCAAATTTATCCTAACCCGCTGTAACATCTCCCAACACAACTCAAAAGCCTTTTATGATGTATTTCTTGAGGATCTAAAAATTTGTGGATTATCACGCAAATTAGATTTCGTATTCTTTTTCAGGAGGCAAAATTGTGTAGGGGAAGGGTCAACCTTCGATTTTTAGGTCACCCATATCAAAAAATACTTTTTCGCATGAAATTGCGCAAACCAGAAGAGTGCACGACAAGCCAGTGTCGCCCACTTGTTCCCCCATAGTACAAAACTGGCATATACCCATTCCAAGGCAAAAAAAGGGAAAATTGAAGTTCGCAAAAAATTACACAGTAAGGGACCAAAGGCGCGACGAGCCACTACTCCTCTACAGTTCAAAAATTTCCGAACTTCTCCGGAATTAAGTCAGAATAGTTGGCACTTAATCCAGCAACTTTACATATGTAAATACTCAAAAGGTATCATATTTTTAGACCTAAATCTCTCTCTAAACACTCTCAAATCCTCTCAAAATTCTCTCTAGAATCTTCCATCAAGTTCCTCTAATTTCTTGGGGATCAAGCCTCCTCCTTTGAAGACAACGTTCCCAAAAGGTTTCTGAAGGCTCTTTAAATCTTCTTCTTCAAGTTTCATGGTTTAAAAGTTATGTCAATTTCTTCATCCTTGGGTTCTTCCACCCATGGAGTCCCAATCTGATTTGCTAAATCCTTCAAGTTTTAATGTTGATTTCTTCTAGGTTCTTTCTAATTACCCTATTAAGAATGAGTTATATGTAAATTCGTCATCTATTACATGAAATTGCATGAGTTGATTTCAAGGGTTTTCAATCATTAAGTTATTTTATGATTATCAAAGCTATGAAAGTTATGATACCATGAGTTATTATGAAATTGATGATTTTATGAGATGAATTTCATGATTCTATGTCTAGGTTGAAAGATGATAATATGATTGAGGTAGGTTATATAAGAATGATTTAAATTGATGATTCTCATTACATTGATGCATAGTCCTCTTGAGTTACATGATTTTAAAGTTTATATGCATGAATCCACCAAATTATCATATCAAGTTTCTAACGGAGTATTATTTCCAAAGATGAGAGTTCAATTACAAAGTTATGAATGATAAAGTTAAGATATTTTGAATTCCTCTTATGAAAGTTAAAGTTAAAGATGGTAAAAGGACAACTCCCAGCAAAAGATAGATCCCTTGTGATAAGGACAAGTCCTACATGTTGGATCTAAATTAAGATAAGCTACTCTATATAGATGATGATGATGATGATGAAGCTATGCTTTTAAGTTTATAAATAATTAGGATTATGCAAATATTTTCAAATGTATTCTGTACTTAGCACTGAGCGGGGCATTGTGATGGGGTTCGATAAGGGAACCTTAGAAGCCACCCTTTGTCTCCTTAACTATGTGCCACCATAGGAGCCCTTGTAGGCTAAGCTAGACTAGTGGATCAACGTAAGTCATATTATTCATTAAAGATGCAATTGTGATGTTTATGGAGTTCTACATTGGCATGTAGATTCCTCTTTTCCCAATAGAAGTTCATTAGCATTTCCCAATGAAAGGAATTCATTGGATTTCAAGTAGTAGCTTCCTTGGTCATATGTAAGGCCCCACCTGTGAGAAGTGTGAAAAGTGCAAGAAATGAGTTCTGAAAATTTTTTGGAGTGTCAGTTGTTATGAAGGCTTCTACGAGCCGTACATTTTTTCTACAAGCTGTATTTCTCGCTCGTGGAATGATGGACAACTTGATAAAATTTGGAATTTTCTGAGATTCAATGTATGACTTATTAGACGGCACATGGAATGACTCACGAGTCGTAAGTTGGGTTGTAGAAGGTGAATCAGAGAAAAGTCTCTAAGAGTCTGAAATGGCATAAGACGAAACCCCTACTTACGACCCGTAAAATGGACCATGACCCGTAAATGAGGTCTCATGGTCCTGTCTGGCAAGATTTTCAAAGGAGTAAATTTGATATTCACTATTATTCTACAACTATCCTATGTCATTTAAGCCCCAAAAAGATCTCTTATCAACCTTTTTCAACCCTAATTCACCATATTCCTCCTCACTCAAAAATAATTGAAGTCTTAAAACTCTCTCAAGCTCTCTCAAGGCATTTAAGTGTAAGGTGCAAGCTAGGGTTTTGGGTTTTCCATCTCCAAATCAGATTTCCTCCACTAAAATCATAACAAGGTATGTGAGTTTTGATTGTGGAGACCATTCCTCCACAAGCTCAACTATTCTTCTTCTCTTTTGTGATTTCCCATGTTATGGTATTACATGGTGATGTACTACCAAAATACAACACATTTGACGCCTAAAACTTGGAATTTTGTGTGTTTTCAATACAACTTTTGTGACTTTTATATGTTTTTGTGTTTGTTTTTGCAGGAAACCATGATTGGCATGATTTTGGGAAAGTTGCAACCTTTTCTTATTTTTTAGGACATTAAGGAACCCTTTATGAGTTGTAAAGCCTTCTATGAGTCGTAAAGGTAGTTTCGTGAAGATTTGAAGTGTTGGATGAAAGTTTGAAGTTTAGCTATATGAGTGGTAGATTATTCTACGAGTCATATAGAGAGGTTTCGTGAAGATTTCCAGAGATGGACCAGAAGATGCATGTGAAGTCTACAAGAAGGCAATATGAGTCATAGATCAGACTATGACTCGTAGAGTGGATCCCTAGCAGTGAAGTCCATGATTTATGAAGCTGAATATAAAAGCCCGATAATGACTCGTAAACCCAGTTAGGAGTTGTAACTGTGAGTCGTAGAAGACGCTGATAGGTTTTTCTAATATTTTTAGGGACTTGTGTGTAATTACTATAAATAGTAAATTTTAGGTCATTAGGAGCAGACTTTTGTAGAGAACGAAATTAGAGAGTACATTTTTAGGGTTTTATACTTGGAGACTAAATATTGGAGAGGAGACTACACTTGTGAATTCATTGTATTTTTCAACCTTGTGATTCTCAATACAAATTGGGTTTGTTGGTTCTTCAATCTATTTGGGTAAGAGATTAATTATATTTTCTCAATTCATAGTTTCTTTATCTACCCATAGCATGAGTAGCTAAACCCACAACTTGGGGTTGTAGGAACCATGAAGATCTAACCAAATAAAATCCGAATTATTTGTAATTCATATAAAGCGCATTTTCATGTATTAATTAATTCTCTTTGTTTTGTATGTTTTCTAGTGGTAACCAACATTAGAACTCGCCTAGTGTTACCTTCCGGATCTAGGTGGTAATAAATAGGAAAAGAGATTAGTTAACAGGATTCAATGATGTGTTCTCGTCTAATCAACCGAACTAAACCAACGGGAGGTTGACTGGGACTATGGGTAATGGTTAGTATAGCACACTATGGAGATAGGCCAGGTCCCATAGTGAAATTTGACTTTTACCTTTGACCAAAGGGTTGGAAGAACTTAAATTACCGTGCGATATTCTAGTTGAGAATTGTGATATCCGGGGTTGTTGAGTTAGTGAATCATGGGAAACACAATACCCGAGTTACTTTTCATTATTGATTGTCTTCCATTTTTGTTAGTTCAGTTTATTTTCTTATCAATCATTAACCCTCCCTTTGGGGAATTGAGTTGTTTGATACTTGAATTATTTACTAGTGGATCGATTAAAAGTGTATGTATTCTCTGTGGGATTCGACCCTAACCTTAGTTAGGATTATTACTTTGACAATGATTGCTTTGTCCTCAAAAGAGAGGTGTAACTTGAGCGTCTTCAAAGAATATGGCGCCTGAAACACCCCCACATGTGCTTCAGAATGCCCCATAATCATAATTTCCATATATCCCAAATTCCGTGCGTGATTTCAAAAATCTAACTTTATATTCTCGATTAGGGGGAAAATTGAGTGTAAAAAGGGTACAACATAGATTTTAGAGGAACCGTAGCACAAAATAATTTTTCGCTAATTTTCAAATTCCAGTGGTTGTCCGCGCCTTGGCTGCGACGCGCCAAGGGCGCAGAGTAGTTTATTTGGCCTGGCGTGATTGGTCCGCATGGTGCTAGGGGCACGAACCAGTGTAACATTTTCATTGGTTTTCTTATTTCGCCCAAGGGAATTGGGGTCATAGCCCCATGCCCACTTAAACGTGAAATCACTCATACTTAGCGATTTTTCAACTCTATAACTCACAAAACCCTCTCTTAAACCTCTCTAAGAATTTATTAATTCTATTATTCAAATTTAAGGATTTCAAACTCAATTTTAGGACTCAAGAACTCATTTCAAGCTCTAAGTCTACTTCAAGTTCACCTCAAGAAATTCAAGGTTTAAGGTATGTGGGTCTTCATCTATGGGTCCTTTCACCCATGGAGCCCAACCTTCTCTTTTGTAACACCCCACACCTTACAATACTAGTACAATGCAAATCAAACATGACATGGTTTGGACAAATTGGCGCTAAATTTTAAAAGTGCTTGAATCTCGTGTTAATGGGCTATATGTGCGTCTAAC
>JAPFFP010000099.1:2930562-2965116 GCA_026153255.1 Solanum medicagineum
ATTTCTATGGTTATGTATACTCGATATGTCTGTCTCTGGGAGCTGCTGTCTTTTTGATGCAGGTGGTTTAGTTAATAAAACAAAGGAAACTCTGCCGAAATTTCTGCAGATTTCCAGATCAGGTAGATGGGATGTTCATGTCTATGCATGGGTAGGTGTCCCTATCGGGCACTAGTCACGTCCCTCGGTGGGGCCGTGACAACTTTAGCTGGTTACATATAGTATATTTCACATACTTACGCCCCTTTGGCGCTGCATTGTTTTATGATGTTGATTCTGTAGATAGAGGACTTCAACAGGCTAATCATTGAGGTTCACAAATCCTCAGACAGAGACTTGATGAGTCTTCCCTTGCTTTCGGAGGACATATTTATCTTTTTATCTATTTTGAGTTATTTCAATTGATAGTGGTAGCCATGGTCTATCACGGTACCTTCTTAGTCAGTAGTTATAGAGCCTTCATATACATAGATGTATGATGGTTGATGTTGGGGTTCTTTTACCCTTTGCTTCTTTATACCGAGATTGTTCCTTTTTACTCGTATTTTTTATGATAGGCAGAGTTGATAGTTTATAGCCCACTGATAATTAGCTATTTCGTTGCTATCTTTCGCTAATAAATGGATTGAAGGAATGTGATTAGATTAGGTTTTTCATTTTGGGAGTAGCAATAGTCTCCGAGTACCAGTTACGCCTAGGGTACCCTCTCGGGGCATGACAAACATGGTATTAGAGCACAAAGTTCGAGTGTCCTAAGGAGCCTATGAAGCCTTGTTTAGTAGAGCCTTGTTTATGGGTATATTGTGCACCACACTTCATAAGCAAGAGGCTATAGGACATTAGGAAGTGTTACCCTTATTCTATGATCTGGATTCGTGTGATAGACTTCAACTTTGTGGAAATCGCATTTTAACTCGTGTGGTACACGTTTACAGAAAATGCCACCAAAGAGAATAGTTGCTCAGAGAGATATCGCAGCCCCAGTTGCTGAGGACACCCAACCTGAGCTCCCGGTCCAGCCAGAGGCTAGGAGACGGGGACGCCCTGGCAGGACTTCCGAGGTCCCACAAACGCCAGCTCCCAGCACATAGCCAGAGTTTAGGGGAGCGATCACCATGCTAACTCAGTTGGTGGCTTCCCAGGGTAACATCCGAGGTCTCAAGCTCCAATCTCTAGCTCACAGGAGCCTCAGCTGCCACTAGACTTAAAAGACTTCTTGAGGATGAACCCGCCAGTGTATACGGGGTCTCAGGTTGAGGAGGACTCACAAAACTTCATTGATGAAATGTACAAGGTCCTGAAAATGATGCATGCTGGTGAAATTGAGGGAGTGGAGCTTACTTTACCAATTAAAGGACATTGCTAACGTTTGGTACAACCAGTGGGAGGAGAGTAGAGGTGAGAATGTGGAGTCTGCAGCATGGGAGGAGTTTGAGACTGCCTTCCTTGACCACTTCTTTCATCAAGAGTTGAGAGAGGCGAAGGTGGATGAGCTCTTGAACTTGAAGCAAGGAGTAATGACAGTGAAAGAATATATTCTCAAGTTTATTAAGTTGTCTAGATATGCTCCAAAAATGGTGCAAGACATGAGGGCAAGGATGAGGAAGTTTTTTTCTGGTCTGGGCAGACATGTGCTGAAAAGTGTAAGACGACTTTGCTGATCCCCGACATGGACATCTCTAGAATCATGGTGTATGCCTAACAAATAGAGGAGGATAAGAGGAAAGATAGAGAGGAGTAGATCAATAGAAATGCGAAATCAGCGGCGCATGAGCCTAGCCAGCAGAGACAGAATAAGGGCGACAAGTCCTACTTTCAGAAGAGATCGTCTTATCATGAACCTTCTATAGCAAGTGCACCCATTCAAATAAATAGGTATGATCAGAAATCTCATGGTTACCTAAACTACAGGGCTCAGGGTGCACAATCTTAGGCTAGTGTGACCCAAGGTGTAAGGGGAAAGCCACCTTGTGACAAGTATGGTAAGCTTCATCCAAGTAAGTGTCTGTGGGGAGAGATGTTTGCTTTTCATGTAGATAAACTATCCTCTTCCGTTATGAGTTTCCAAAGAGGAGCTGAGGTGAAGGAAGCAGCAGAACACAGTCCTCCACAGCACCCCCAGCTGGCAATCAACAGAGGGGTACTACTACAAGTACATAAGGCGGGATGAACCATCTTTATACGATGGGTAATCGACAGGATCAGGAGACTGCACTAGGTGTTGTTATAGGTATGCTTTGAGCCTTTACCGTTGATTGTTATGCATTTCTTGATGCGGGTGCCACTTTATCTTTTGTGACCCCTTATGTGGCTAGTAATTTTGGGATCCTTCTAGAGTGTTTGCTTGAAACTTTTTCTGTTTCCACTTCTACCGGCGAGTCTATATTAGCTAAGAGGGTTTACAGAGATTATGTAGCATCTATTTATCATAGAGACACCCTAGCTGACTTTGTAGAATTGGAGATGGTTGATTTTGATATGATACTTGGCATGGATTGGCTTCATGTATGTTATGCTTCTGTTGACTATAGAACCCGAATTGTTAATTTTCAATTTCCTAATGATCCTATTCTAGAGTGGAAAGGGGGTTCGGTTGTACCTAAGGGAAAGTTTATGTCTTATCTTAGAGCCAGAAAGTTTATTTCTAAAGGTTGTATATACCACCTCGTGCGATTTACGTCTGATGATGTTGAATCTTCTACTCTTGAGTCAGTCCTGATTGTGAATGAGTTTCCTGAGGTGTTTTCTAATGATCTACCTCGAGTCCCTCCTAATAGGGAGATCGACTTTGGGATTGATGTTCTTCCCAATACCAAACCCATTTCAATTCCACCTTATAGAATGGCCCCCGTAAGGTTGAAAGAATTGAAAGAACAGTTGAAAGACTTGTTAGAGAACGGTTTCGTAAGGCCTAGTGTCTCACCTTGGAGTGCTCTGGTCCTATTCGTGTGTAAGAAAGATGGGTCTCTTGGAATATGTATAGACTACCGACAACTGAACAAGGTCACCTTAAAGAATAAGTATCCTCTCCCCAGGATAGATGATCTCTTTAACTAACTTCAGGGTGATACTTGTTTCTCCAAGATAGACCTCTGATCGGGTTACCATTATTTGAAGGTGATTGAAAGCGACATTCCTACGACAACCTTTAGGACACAATATGGACACTTTGAGTTCTTGTTCATGTCTTTTGGGTTGACAAATGCACCTGCAGATTTCATGGATTTGATGAATAGGGTATTCAGACCATATATTGATATGTTCATGATCGTGTTTATTGATGATATTTTGGCGCATTCAAAGGATGAAGGGGAGCATGTTAATCACCTTAGAGTGGTTTTGCAAATGCTAAAAGATCACGCGTTGTATGTGAAATTCTCAAAGTGTGAGTTTGACCTCAAGTCTATGGCCTTCCTAGGCCAAGTTATTTCAGGAGATGGTATTCGGGTGGATACTCAGAAATAAGAAGCTTTTTGGGTTTAGCAGGCTACTATCATCGATTTGTTGAAGGCTTCTCTTCTTTGCCAGCACCATTGACTAAGCTAACTCAGAAGAAAGCCAAGTTGCAGTGATTTGAGTGTGTAAAGAGTTTCCAAGAGTTGAAGACTAGATTGACTATAACCCCAATTTTGACGTTGCCCAACGGGACAGGGGACTTCGTGATATACTGTGATGCATCCATAGTTGGATTGGGATGTGTGCTTACACAGAGAGGGAAGGTGATAGCTTATGCTTCCAGAAAACTTAAGGTCGATGAGAAGAATTATCCAACTCACAATCTCGAGTTGGCTGTGTTGGTATTCGTACTTAAGATTTGGCGTCAATATTTGTATAGAGTGCATGTGGATGTGTTCACTAACCACAAGAGCTTGCAGTATGTGTTTAGCCATAAGGAGCTCAACCTGCAATAGAGGAGGTGGTTAGAATTGCTCAAAGATTATGACATGAGCATTCTCTACCACCTTGGTAAGGCTAACATTATCGAAGATGCTCTTAGCAGGATGTCTATGGGTAGCACTGCCCATGTGGTGGAAGGGAAACGAGAGCTAACAAAGGAAGTTCATAGATTCACTAGACTAAGAGCGCAACTTTAGGAGAATAATGGGGGTGGGGTCAATAAGCAGAATGGGTCTGCTTTATCCTTAGTGTCAAAAGTGAAAGAAAAGTAAGACCAAGACCCTGTCTCATTCTAATTGAAAGAGGCGGTTCACAAGCAAAAGGTGATGGTTTTTCTCCAAAGGGGGAGATGGGGTGTTGAGGTATCAAGGTAGACTGTGTGTACCCGATGTTGATTGTGTCCGAGAGAGGATAATGGTTGAAGCTCATAGCTCCAGATATTCCATCCATCCTGGTTCCACTAAGATGTACCACAACTTGAGAGAAGTATATTGCTGGAATGGAATGAAGAGAGACATTGCAAATTTTGTCTAAAAATGTCCCAATTATCAATAGGGCAAGGTTGAACATCAGAGATCATGTGGATTAGCTCAGATTTTTGAAATTCCTGAGTGGAAGTGGGAAATGATCAACATAGATTTCATTGCCGGTTTACCAAGATCCCGAAAGCAGCATGATTCGATATGGGTGACTATTGATAGGATGACTAAATCAGCTCACTTCTTGGCAGTCAAGACAACTAATATGGCTGAGAAGTATGTTATCCTATATATTCGTGAGATTGTGAGGTTGCATGGGGTTCCCTTGTCCATCATCTCGGACAGAGGAGCTCAATTTACCTCTCAATTTTGGAGATCTTTCCAGAAGGGATTGGGTACGAAAGTACATTTGAGCACAGCTTTTCACCCCTAAACAGATGGACAGGCAGAGCACATCATTTAGACCTTGAAGGATATGTCGAGAGCTTATGTCATCAATTTCAAGGGTAATTGGGATGACCACATACTATTGATTGAGTTTGTGTACAACAATAGCTACCACACCAGCATTCAGATGGCCCCTTACGAGGCATTATACGAGAGGAGATGTAGATCACCAATTGGCTGGTTCGAAGTTGGTGAAGCTGACTTGATCGGACCTGATCTTGTTCACTAGTCTATGGAGAAGGTAAAGGTTATCAGAGAAAGGTTGAAAATAGCACAGAGTGGTCAGAAATCTTATACGGATGTGAGAAGAAGAGAGCTGGAGTTTGAGGTGGATGATTGGGTCTTCTTGAAGGTATCACCCATGAAGGGTGTCATGAGGTTTGGTAAGAAGGGGAAATTGAGTCTACGTTATATCGTACCATATCAGATTTTGAGGAGGATTGGGAAGGTCACTTATAAGTTGTACTTGCCTTCCGAGTTAGATGGAGTTCACCCGGTATTTCATGTGTCAATGCTAAAGACGTGTTTGGGAGATCCTGCTTTGCTAATCCATATTGAGAGTACGGGAGTGAAGGATAGCCTATCCTACATTGAAATTCCAATCCAAATCCTTTAGCGGCAAGTTCGCAAGCTGAGGAACAAAGAGATAGCCTCCGTCAAAGTTCTATGGAGGAATCACTTGGTTGAGGAAGCTACATGGGATGCTGAGGAAGCAATGAAACTCACATACCCGCACCTATTCATGCTGAATGATGATGATGTTGAAGGTAATGTCCATATCCTTAACGTTGTTGAAATTTCTTTCTTTGAGTTGATGTCTTAATCCGATTCTATTCCCAAGTCTAGGATAGAAATAGATAAGTGATGAATAGTTGAGAGTTTGAGAGTTCCCGAGTGAGGAATGAGATGAGTTGTGAGGTCACTCGTGCTTTATTCTACTTTTACTCATCATTCGAGGATGAATGATCCCAAGGAGGAAATGATGTAACACCCTATAAAATTACTGAAATGCCCCTAAAACGTAATTGTGCACACAATGTGTCTTCCAAAGCTCTGATGAGAAATTCAAGACCGAATTTGAGTTCATTGCGGAAAATCAAGTGAGCAAATGGTCTCGAATCGATTTAAGAGCAACTGGGTCAAAAAATAATTTTTGTTAATTAATGGTGAAACAGTGTTGATCCGCGCCCCTAGCGCGATGCGGAGGGGGCGTACACTAACACTTAAAGCTTTTTTATATTTTTGACGGGAAATTGAGTTTTCTGAAACCTTGCACTGGTCTACGCTCCTGGCGCATCGCGGACCAGTGGACCAATTTTAAACTTTTTCTTTTAAATTTTGAGAAGGGTATTTGGTCATAACCAACCCATTTTTAAGTCCTAAAATGTGTTTTTAAGCCTAAATTCGTATGGAGGGGTTTCAAAAAACCCACATTTTTCTAAGTCTAAGCGTAGATTTTGAGAGGAGAAGAAGAGATAGCTTGAGGGTTTCCAAGTTCAAGGTTAAGATTTCCTTGAAGATTTGTACAATCATCATCCCAAGTATGTAAAGGCTACCTAGAACATGGGATTGTTCTCCCATGTGCCCCAATGAATGTAGTAAGTTGGAGATTGATAGTTGATAGGTTTTGAATCATAATTCTTGAAGATTTTTTTTTTTGAAATTCATCTTTAATATATATACAATATCTTGAATTGATGATCATCATATTTTGAATTGACTATTTACATGTATTATTGTGTGATTATGTACTTACCTTACATGAACTCTCTGTAAAAAACTTCAAGAATGAACTTAGGGGTAATGTCTAGATCCTTGACTGTCTGATTGTATTGATTGTTGTGCTTTGAGTCTTGCGATGAGTATGTTAATGGTTGAATTTGATGGAATTAGTGTCTTGGAGTCTAAATGAGGTTGAACCCTAGCTTTGAGAGGAAGAACCAATTCCTTGAGTTGATAGATTGTCAGATGAGATGAGGTCCCTGCTTGAGGGGGTTGGTTATATAACCAGCCTGATAATGATAGACTTATGGGCATATCAAGTCCTGGGAGGAGTAGTAGCACCAAAATGGGTAAGAGTGAGTCCCACTCGTACTCATTAAGTACGTGGCCAACGTAGGAGAGGATTGGACCATGAAAGTGGTTTTTTCTTTTGTCCTGTAGAGGACTTGACAGACATCTTTGGGATACGCGATAGACTCATCCTTTACCCCCGGCAAGGTACTGGGCGGATGTGGCAATGACATCTCTTCTTTGTATCCTCACTGGCTCATAGGTGGTGATTGTCGGTTATAGAAACTCCCAGATAGGTCTCCTTTTGATAGTACTCTAATATTGATGTGATTATGTGATGTCTTGATGGATAGCGATGTGATAAAGTCATGTTCCTTACTCTGAGTTGAGGTAGAGTGACTGATGAGCTGATGCCATTTTATGTTGTATAGCCCCTATTGTTTACTTTAGCTCATTTTACATATAGTGCATTCCATGTACTAACGCCCCTTTGGCGCTGCATCATTTTATGATGCAGATTCTATAGACGGAGGACTTTTGTAATCTAATCTTTGAGATTCACAAATCCCCAAACAGAGACTTGGTGAGTCCTCCCTTACTTTCGGAGGACATATGTATCTTTTTATCTATTTTGAGTTATTTCATTTGATGGTTGTAGTCATGGCCTCTCCTGGTACCTTCTTAGATAGTAGTTATAGAGGCTTCATAGACATAGACGTATGATGGTTGAAGTTAGGGTTCTTTTCCCCTTTTCCTTCTTTATATCAAGATTGTTCCTTTTTACTCGTACTTTTTATGATAGGCAGAGTTGATAGTTTATAGCCCACTGATACTTAGCTATTTCTTTGCTATCTTCCGCTAATAAATGGATTGAACGAATGCGATGAGACTAGGTGGTTCGCTTGGGAACTAGCAATAATCTCTCATTGCCGGTTACGCCTAGGGTACCCTCTCGGGGCATGACATGATAACAATATTTTTACCTCTTGCCAAGTTGCCTTGGCCAAGAGGTGATACACGGACAATTAATTACCTAGCATGTACCATCTCTTGCCAAGTCATCTTGGGTAAGAGGTGGTGCATGACACCTATTTACAATACTCCCCCTTAATTGTCCATGCAAAAGAATATTTCTAAGTATCTTTAATATGCTTTACTGGTTGCCTCATTAAAACCCTTACCATGAAAATCTAGTGGTATAAAACCTTGATTAAGAAAAAAAGAGTATATTGCATATTCTACTCCCCCTGTTAAAGACCATTATCCAAGTGGTGGAGTTTTCGCATTCCAATCTTGTGTACCATATTCTCAAGAGTTGAGGCTGATAAAGATTTGGTGAATAAATTTGTTTGATTATCACTTGAACGTATTTGTTGAATGGTAATATCACCATTTTTATGGAGATCATGTGTGAAGAATAATTTTGGTGAAATGTTCTTCACTCTATCTCCTTTTGTGAAGCCTTATTTAATTGAGCTATACACGTAGAATTTTCTTCAAATATGATTGTGGGTACTTTGACACCATTCCCAGGCCATACCTTTCTTTCATGCTGAATTATTGATCTCAACCATACACATTCTCTACTTGCTTCATAAATTGCTATTATCTCAGCATGATTTGATGAAGTGGCAACAATGGACTGCTTCGTAGATTGCTATGATATAGCAGTTTCTCTGTATATGAATAGATACCTTGTTTGAGATCGGGCTTTATGTGGGTCTAACAAATAACTTGCATCTACATAAGCAATAAGATCTGTACAACCTTTATTAGTATAAAATATACCCATATCAATAGTTCCCTTTAGTATCGTGGAATATGCTTAACACCGTTCCAATGTCTATGTGTTGGGGAAGAGTTATATCTTGCTAACAAATTGACAAAAAGTTTTATATCAGGCCTAGTTGAATTTGTAAGATACATAAGTGCACCAATAGCACTGAGATATGCTGACAAAGAAATTCTTCATTCGCTTCTATAGGTTGGAATGGGTTATTAGTCACTTTAAGTGATCAAACAACCATTAGAGCACTTAATAAATGAGCTTTTTCCATGTAAAATCATTTTAAAGTTTTGCCAACTTTTATTGCTTCTATTTTTACAACTTTATTTAGTGTGGAGAGTGATTTCCGTACTCATTCACTCATTTTATTTTTTTTCCTTTTTCGCTCTTTAGTTTTTCTCACTGTCACACCCCACTTTCTTTTCTCCTCCTATCACTTGGTTCTTTTCCACACTCATTTTTCTGTTTTTCCTACACTAGCCACCCTCAACTTTAAGCTTTTGGCTTGGATTAAGGTTCACAATATCTTTCGAAAGGGCTAGTGCCAGTATAAGACACACTCAACTTAGGCTTTTGGCCTAGGAGGAGGTCTACAATGTCGTTGGATATACCAGGGCCAAAGTAAAATCAGCAGATATATAGGGAAGGTGAATTGGGTGATACAAAGAAAAGGTCTATTCAAGCTCAACTTTTGGTTCAAAAGGGACCATTTCATTTGGTTAGTAAAATTTAGGGTAAGTAACTAGTCAACAAAAAGGCATAAGATCATATCCTAATCAAGCCATTCAGTACAACCAGGTAAGTTTATCTTACAAATGCGTCGACTGAATGATGCAAATAAGCGTAAACATATATGGCACATCTTCTACGCTAGTTAGCAATAACCAACATAGTCATGCTTTATTCATCAAGATGCCAACCATATAATGAACACCATGCTTACCAAAAATCATACAAGTTAGTCTGGATGGGATGCATGCACATATAAACTTTTTGCAATATTGTCAACATGGGCATTTTTCGCAAATCAACACATGGATTACCCTAGACTTCTATGAACACTTGTATCTACATAAATATCACAACCTAAACATGTCAGTTCTACTATATAATAGACTTGAGAAGAAAGAAACATGGCAAGAAAACCCCCTCCAAAAAAGATGATATAGTGTCCCCACTATACCATGGCTATAATAAAGTACAAAAAGGGAGTAGACCATACCTAGGATGCCCTAAGCGTCAGTCGCACCATCGGGATCAGACCTGTTAGTGGGATCTCTATCATCATAGGTCGCACCCGGTCCAAAGGTGGTTCTAGAGGCTCCTATCTTTGTTGCCTCTAGTGCAGCCACTCCCTTTCCTTTTGTTTGACGGCTGCTCGGTGCTGGGCTCTTATGGCATTGCGCATCTGCCTCTCCTCCTCTTTTAGCAGATCAGGTGGAGGACTACTTCAATGGCTACGTCTCTTGCCCTTGTCCTTCCTCATGGGCTCATGTATGGGTGGCACAGGTGTTACAGATGGGGTGGGTGGAGCGCCCCATGTCTCATCTGAGACAAGTGCTACGAGGGCATTAAAAAGGTTCATCTAAGATTCTGGAGGCGGGGATGGTGCGATGCGAGTGTACTGTGTCATAAGTTGTGCAATTTGGGCCTTTATGTCATTCACTGTTTGCACAATATTCTTCATTTCTTTCCCGGACATACTCCCAAACATATCGTGGAAGTATCCCTTCAAAGTGTTGACATGATTTTGCAAGATGTTGATTTGGCCCAAAAGCTCAGCCCGAAGTTATTCCACTGCTTGTTGTACATGAGAATAGACCACATGCAGCATCCTTTCGACGATCTGATTAATAATGGCCCATGTCTGTCGTTGGTCTGCCACAAACCTAGCCAGGAACTCATAAGGAACATATGCATACCCTTGGTGCACCGGAGGTACTGCACCACTGCCCTCAGGCTCCTCAAAAGCCTCACTTGACTGTGGGGCGCGGTTGCAACCCTTAAATGACAAGGGTTGCTATGTGGCCGTTTAGGGAAAATTTTTCGGCCCCCCAACATGCGTGTTTTAACCCGCAGAAGAGGATTTTGGATGTCTTTAATTAGTGCAATGTTGACCATGCCCTTTGGAGCCACCTTTTTATCCAGATAATGTGTAGTGGGGACACCGGCCCGTTTGCAAAGTGCATGAATCAGGCATGGGAAGGGCATGCCAGCTCTGTCAGATAAAGCCCGGTCCGCATCTTAGTAGCTATAATTTGTCCCACATATATCCCGAACATGGCCATCAAACATGCTACTAGAGAGGCATGTGCAGGTTGGAGCGTGTTGCTATTTCCTGTGGGCCGCAACCTTGTACGCACAACCAACCACCAACACTTTGCAAAAAAATTCAGAGAAGCCTTGGCGATAGGGACCTTGGAGTTTGTAACCCAACGCACATCAACCTCCTGAATGGCGATCCGCTCTTTAATCTATTTCAAAAGTGCAGCCCGAGACGTGGGATAGGACATTTTTAAGTGTTTATTAATAAACAGTACATCTAAAGGAGCCCAGTAATCTGGACCAAATAGGAACCTGTTAATGATGGTCTCCAAAATTGTCATAACCCAAGCTTAGGGCCGAGACATGACACAGTGAATGGGAAACCCAAAGGAACCCCAAACAAGACTCTTAGCATATCATTCACATATACTTGGTCGCGAAAGTAAAATAAGCACCAACAAGATATAATTAAAAAGGGAAGCAGGACAAAGGGAAGTCTTTGAGGTTCATAAAAGCATACAAAAGTCAAGCTCATAGCATAAACATAACATAGTATCCAACAACACCTCTACTTTAGAATGGAGCGGGGGCCAAGACACTTCCCGGACTCACCCTCATAATAATAAGTTTCCAATATAAGGAGTCTCAACATAACATGAAATAAGTAGATATTGTCCTCGGAATTGAGGGCTCACAAAAGCTTTCTCCGAGAACCGAACTAGTCACGTGGAGGAGGATGATCAAAAGGAGCTCTAGTTCTTACATGGTGATATCATGTAGGCATAAAGTATGCGTTAGAACATTTGAATGTATTAAGTATGCGGGATGCATTGCAACAAGGATATAGGTCATCATATTCAAAATGCATACATATAGGCAATAGATATAATCTCTCTATGACATGTATAATCAATGCTTGTAATAACATATGCTTGTAAACATTCAACTTGCATAATATATAAAACTATGTGGGAAGAGACCTTAACCGGTATAGACCAAGCAAGTTACTACTTGGAATTCAAGGCATGACACCTCCTTGGTAAGGTGATCGAGGCATGTCACCCCGTCGATAAGGTAATTGAGGCATCTTACCTACTCGACAAGGAGTGGTCTACTTGCCAAGGTAAACATTAAATGATAACATGAATAATCTGAGGCATGTCATCCCTCTCCCCGACAAGGTGATTGAGGCATGTCAACCCCCCCCCCCCCCACAAGGGGGGGGATAACCAAATGGATCCACCAAAAACCAAAAAACGAAAGAAAATTACATAAACCTATATAGCACACACCTTTGAGACTAATGACTTTTTATAAGGACCCCTTGAGTCGAGCCCCATCTAAAGCCTTAATTGGTGCTCAGTCTAATCCCACATAATACTTTAAATAGTCATAACTTAAATAACTTGTAAGAAACATGAGAAAATGACATGAGTAGCTCGTAAACATACTTGACCTCTACTAGTGAGCCTAACTTGAACATGAGAGTAGATAATAATCATACATGATCCCTTAATTTAACATGAATGGCTCACAAGAGGTAAAAATCTTAAAATAGGGCTTAACTTGATACTTGTAAAATCATCGATATTTTTCATGAGTTCAATACATTCTTGAAAGCCCTTAATCATCAATAACTTGAGAATTCTTGTCATGTCATTTTATCAAACACATGGTGGGTTCATGATACTTGTTCAAAATCATGCAATTCAATAGTAAAACAAGATGAGTAAACTCAATGAAAATCAACCCACCAACATTGTAGTACAACCCTCATGTTGGGTACCTTGAAATCCATAGCCAAAGCTCATAATAGTTTATAGTTTCATAGCTCAAAACATGCATAATCTCATACACTAAATCAATTCATGAAATAAGCTTAAAATCTACATTCATGCATAAATCAATCAATACTTGATGAAACCCCAACATAATTTATGCTCATAATTCATAATAAGAGAAACCTATAGGTAATACAACTTAAAAACATGCAATTTCAATAAAAAGAGAAGGTTAGGCTCCATGGGTGAAAGGACTCATGGATGAAGACCTACATACCTTAAACCTTGAATTCCTTGAAATGAACTTGAAGTAGACTTAGAGCTAGGAATGAGTCCTTGAGTTTCAAAATTGATCTTGAAATCCTTAGATTTGAATAAGAGAATTGATAGAGTCTTAGAGAGGTTTTAGAGAGGGTTTTGTGAGCTATAGAGTTGAAAAGTGGCTAAGTATGGGAGATTTCACGTTTAAGTGGGCATGGGGCTATGACTCCAATGCCCTTGGGCAAATTAAAAAAACCAAGGAAAATGTTACACTGGTCTACACCATATGTGCGATGCAGACCAAATGCGGAGTGCAAACTGTATTTTGGCGCACCCCAGGTGCGGACAACGACTAGAAATCATAAAATTAGCAAAAATTATTTTTCACTACGGGTCTTATAAAATTCGGTTTATACCCATTTCCCACTCATTATTACCTCATGATCGAGAGTATGAAGTCGAATTTTTGATATCACGCACAGATTTTGAGATATATGGAAATTACAATTATGGGGCATTCCAAAGCACATGAGGGGTGTTTCAATATCTCCCCCTTTGGAAAATTCATCCCTGAATGTCAAAAAAACGTGCGTAAAAGAAGCAATTATGAAGATTTTAGCCTGACATAAATGAACCAAATGCATTTATATGTCATTTTCAAAAATCTCAACATGAATGTCAAATATTACCATAAACTTGTAATCATAAACATGAATGCATACAAAATGACATGAGGGCTGAAACTTAAGACATGAAATCATATATAGGACTTAAGGTATTAACTTCGGCTTAAGTAGAGTGGAAGAGATATGGGTATCGGTTTTTCATGTCCACCTCGGCTTCCCATGTGGCACTTTCAACTTGTTAATTCCGCCAAAGGACCTTAATGGATGCTACATCTTTGTTTCTCAACCTCTTCATTTATCTAGCCAAAATGTCTATCGGGACCTCATCATAGGTCAAATTATCTTCCACAATACACACAACATCTAAGGGCACTAAAGAACCTGGGTCAACCACACACTTCCTCAACATGGATACTGGAAGACCGGATGAACCATATTCATCTCCATAGGTAAATCCAACTCATATGCAACCTTACCAACCCTTCTCAAAACTCTATAAGGACCTAAAAACCTTGGGCTCAATTTCCCTTTCTTGCCAAACTGCATCACACGCTTCATGGGTGAGACTTTCACGTAAACATAATCACCAACCTTAAACTCAAGATCTCTTCTCCTCACATTGGAGTAGGACTTTTTGTCTACTTTGGGTTGTCTTCAGTCTCTCCCTTATCAACCTCACTTTCTCCAAGGCTTCCATAACCAAATCCGGACCTAGCAATACCATCTCCCCCATATCAAACCACCCAACCAGGGATCTACAATGCCTACCATATAATGCTTCAAAGGGAACCATGCGAATGCTTGAGTGGTACCTATTGTTGTAAGCAAACTCAATAAGTGGAAGATGTTCATCACGACTACCCTTAAACTCCAAAACACAAGCTCTAAGCATTTCCTCAAGAGTTTGGATAATCATTTTCTGCTTGTGTTTTGGAGTTTAAGGGTAGTTGTGATGAACATCTTCCTAAGCATATCCTCAAGAGCTGGATAATCGTTTTTGGCTTGGCTATCTGTTTAAAGATGAAAAGTCGTGCTAAGCTTGACCTTGCTACCAAGACCCATTTGAAAGGACCTCCAATAATAAGAAGTGAATTGAGCACCACGATCCGAAATGATAGACAAGGGCACCCCATACAATCTAACCAACTCATGAATATACAACTTGGCATAATCTTCGGCATTTGTGGTTTTGACCGATAGAAAGTGAGCCGACTTTGTCATTCTACTCATAACAATCCAAATAGAGTCAAAGTGACTCCTAGTCTTAGGCCACCCAACCACAAAATCCATGTTGATCTCTTCCCTCTTCCAAGTAGGAATCTCTATGTCTTGGGCTAAGCCACCCGGCCTTTGATGTTTGGCTTGCACTTGTTGATAATTGTGACAACCGGATAAGAACTTGGCAATATGTCACTTCATACGACCCTACCAATATACCTCCCTCAAGTCTTAGTACATTTTTGTAGAACCGGGGTGAATAGAATAAGATACATTATGATCCTCCTTCAAAATCAACTCTCTTAAGTCATCAACATTCGCACACACAACTTAGCTCGGTACCTAAGGGCGCCATCTCCCCCTTGGGAGAAAACCTCCACTTTTCCCTCGTTCACCAAGGCCTTCAACTCTAGCAAGGCAGGGTCAAGATCTTGTTTTGACTTGACTTCCTCAATAAAAGAAGATGTAGAACCATCAATAACCACTACACCAACATTCTCAACTTCATCCAACCTAACCCCTAACCTAGCCAACCAGTGAACTTCTCTAGCCACCTCCTTGCCACCAACATCGATATAAGCTAGACTACCCATAGGCACTCTACTTAGAGCATCGTCCACAACATGAACTTTGTGGGGATGATAATGTACACTCATGTCATAATCCTTAAGGAGCTCTAACCACCTTCTTTGTCTCAAGTTAAGATCTTTTTGTGTGAACACATATTTGAGACTCTTATGGTTGGTAAACACATCAACGTGAACCCCATACAAATAGTGACACCAAATTTTCAATGTAAATATCACCCCGCCAATTCGAGATCATCGGTGGGATAATTTCGCTCATGCACCTTAAGTTGCCTAGAGGCATATGCTATCACCTTACAATTTTGCATCAAAATACACCGTAAACCAACCCTTGAGGAATCACGATAAACCACAAACCCTTCCAACCCTTCCGGTAGAGCCAAGATAGGAGTGGAGACAAGCTTATCTTTCAAAGTTTGAAAACTCTTTTCACAATCATCGATGTGAACAAATTTTTCCATATTTTAGGTCAACTTAGTCATAGGGAAAGCATAGAAGAGAACCCATTCACAAACCTCCGATAGTAACCCCCCAAACCCAAGAAACTCCTAATATCCGATGGAGTCAAGGGTCTAGGCCAATTTCTTATCACCTCTGTCTTCTTAGGATCCACCTGAGTGCCATCATACGATACCACATCCCCTAGAAAAGCAACCTCTTCCAACCAAAATTTACACTTTTCATATTTGGCAAACAACCTATCAGCCCTTAAGATATGCAACGCCACTCTTAAGTGATTCACACGCTCTTTCTCACTCCGAGAATAAATCAATATATCATCAATAAAGACCACCACAACCATATCAATATAGGGTTTAAAGACCCTATTCATGAGATCCAGAAATATAGTCGGTGCATTAGTCAACCAAAAAGACATAACCACAAAATCAAAGTGCCCATACCTAGTTTGTAAAGTCGTCTTGGGTATATCACACTCCCTCCCCTTCACTTGGTGGTATTTGGACCGAAGATCAATCTTAGAAAAGTGACTAGCCCCTTGTAGTTGATCAAAAAGGTCATCAGTCCTTGGTAGAGGGTACTTGTTCTTTAGGATAACCCTATTAAGTTGCTGGTAATCAATGCATATTCTAATGGAACCATCTTTTTTCTTTACAAATAATATTGGTGCATCCCAAGGTGACTTGCTAGGACTTATGAAACCTTTCCCCAATAAATCCCTCAATTGATCCTTCAATTCCCTCAATTCTACCAAGGCCATACGGTAAGGGAAATGGAAATGGGTTGTGTATCGGGAAGGATGTCTATACCAAAGTCTATTTTCCTTTCTGGATGAAAACTGAGAAACTCATCGGGAAAGACATCAATAAACTCATTGACCATTGGAACCGACTCAATAGTAAGGGCTTTAGACTCAACATCCGTAACCCTCACAAGATGATAAAGGTAACCTTTAAAAATCAACTTTTGAGATTTTAGACAAGAAATGAATCTACCCTTGACCACAATATTACAACTTTCCTACTCAAGAAAATGCTCATTAGGGAATTGGAATTTAACCTTACAGGTTGTACAATCAATAGAACCATGATACGCATGTAACCAGTCCATCCTATGAATAAAATCCACCAAATCTAGGTCAACAATATCACAACGTAAGACTTTATGCAGTATGAACAAGGGACAATTTTTATAGACTCTTTTAGCAATAATGGACTCACCAACAGGAGTAGACACTTCATAAGGTTCATACAACAATACTGGACTCACATGAAGCTTTTTGGCAGCAAAAAGAGTAATGAAAGAAAGAGTGGCACCCAAATCTATCAAAGCATACAGATCATAGTCAAGAACCTTTAACATACCGGTGACAACATCAGACACCTCATCCTCTCCTTGCCTTCCTTGGAGAGCATAGAACCTTTTTTGCCTTTTCACCCCCTTGTTGGCCTCCCTTTGCCCTTTGACCTGCATTAGCACCTTGGACTTAAGGATGACCATCTCTACCTTTGTTTTGAGCATAAGGACAATCAACAACCTTATGATCCACCTCACAACAACCACAGCAAACATTAGAGTTTCTCAAACACGGGCCACTATGGTTTCAACCATATCTTTGGCACTTAGGATTAGACAATCCACTATTACCACATTGGAAACTTAGGTTACTATTAGATATTCTTTTGTTAGGAGCATTAGAAGACCCTTGGCCTTGGTACTCTTGGCCTTGAGGAAATCGAACACCCTTAGAACCTTGGAATCCACCTTCAAATCGAGCCCTCTTGGACTCACCACTTCTTTTCTTTCTAAGTTTTTCCCCACTAGTTGTTCGGCATATGTCATGTGCCAAGACAAATCCATATCACTCACTAGCATGGCGGTACGACACTCTTCATAACTAAGTCGGACACTCCTGGCACAAGTTTGTTCATTCTAGCTCTAGGGTCAGCCACCAAATGTGGAGCATACTTGGAAAGCTTGTTGAACTTGAGGGCATACTCCTTTACACTCACGGAACCTTGCTTGCGGTTCATAAATTCTACCATCTTAGCCTCTTTTAGCTCAATAGGAAAGAACTAGTTGAGGAAGGCGGTTTTGAGCTCCTCTCAAGGAATAACATCATCATCTCTCCTCTCCAATTTCCATTGAGTAAACCAAATTTGTGCCACACCTTTGAGATGGTAGGCCACTAACTCTGCTTTCTCCTCCAAATTGACCCCCATGATAGATAACACCTTATACACCTCATCGATGAACTCTTGGGGATTCTCTTCTGGCTTGGAACCATGAAACTCCGATGGATTCATCCTTGTGAAATCCCTGACTGTTGATGTCGGAGTAGGAACATGAAGGGCTTGGTCCCCTTGGTTCATTTGGTTGGTCATAGAATGGGCCAACATTGTGATGGCATCCTGGAACTCTTCCTAGGCTAGCCCATCATCTTAAGGAGCTTGAGGAGCGGGAGGGGCCGGTTGCTCCTCGGGTGTACGGGCTATCCTTAGCCTCACTCTTGGTATCGGCATGATCTAGAAGGAACAAGAGAATTTGTTAGTGGAAAAACCTTATATTTATGACTAAAGTATGATATAGACCATCAAGAATTGAAACATTTCCTAAAATACCTCATAGCCTCCCATTCATAGTTGTGGCACGCTTTACAACTATGAATAAGACTCTAATTGATGTGGTGTGTTGAATTTTCAAGAACAATTAATAACCTAGTGCTCTGATACTAAACTTGTCACGACCCAAGCCTAGGGTCTTGACGTCACACGATGAATGGGAACCCGAAGGAACCCTAAACAAACCTCTTAGCATATCTTTCACACATCCTAGGTCACAAAAGCAAATTAAGCACCAATAAGATATAATTAAAATGGAAAGCAGGACTAAGGGAAGTCTTTGATATTCATAAAAGTATAAAAGAGTCAAACTCATAGCATAAACATAACATAGTATCCAACAACACCTTTACTTTAGAATGGAGTGGGGGCCAAGATACTTCCCGGGCTCACTCTCATAATAATAAGTTTCCAACATAAGAAGGAGTATCAACATAACATGAAATAAGTTGATATTATCCTCGGAATTGAGGACTCACCAAAGCTTTCTCTAAGAACTGAACTAGCCATGAGGAGGAGGATGATCAAAAGAAGCTCTGGCTCCTACATGGTGATATCATGTAGGGATAGAGTATGCGTTAGTACGTTTGAATGTACTAAGTATACGGGATGCAATGCAACAAGGATATGAGTCATTATATTCAAAATGCATACATATAGGTAATAGAAATAATCTCAATTTGACATGTATGATCAATGCTTGTAATAACACAGGCTTGTAATACATTCAACTTGCATAATACACAATACATATGTGGGAAGAGACCTTAGCTGACATAGACCAAGCGAGCTACTACTTGGAATCCAAGGCATGACACCTCCTTACTAAGGTGATCGAGCCATGTCATCCCCTCAACAAGGTGTGGTCTACTTGCAAAGGTAAACCATACATGATAACATGAATAATACGAGGCATGCCACCCCCCGATAAGGTGATCGAGGCATGTCACCCCCACCCCCCGACAAGGTGTGGTGTAACTAGATGGATCCACTAGAAACCATAAAATGGATATTATATAATCCTATGTGGCACATAGTTTAGAGACTACAGACTTTTTATAAGGACCCCTTGAGTCGAGCCCCCATCTTAAGCCTCAATTAGTGCTAAGTCTAATTCCATAGAATACTTGAAATAGTCATAACTTGAATAACTTGTAAGAAATATGATAAGATGACATGCGTAGCTTAGAAGCATACTTGACCTCTACTAGTGAGCCTAACTTGAACATGAGAGCAGATTATAATCCTACATGATCCCTTGCTTTAACATGAATGGCTCACAAGAGGTAAAAATCTTGAAATACGGCTCAACTTGATACTTGTAAAATCATAGATACTTTTCATGAATTCAATACATGCTTGAAAACCCTTAATCATCGTCAAGTCACTTGACTTCTAAATCATGTAATAGATCATCAATAACTTGAGAATTCTTGTCATGTCATTTTATCAAACACATGGTGGGTTCATGATACTTGTTCAAAATCATGCAATTCAAGAGTAAAACAAGATGAGTAAACTCAATGCAAATCAACCCATCAAAATGGTAGTAAAACCCTTAAGTAGGGTACCTTGAAATTCATCACAAAAGCTCATAATAGTTTATAGTTTCATAGCTTAAAACATGCATACTCTCAATAGACAAAATCAATTCATAAAGTAGGATTGAAATAGACATTCATTCATAATCAATCAGTACATGATAGAACTCCAACATAACTTATGCACATAATTCATAATAAGAGAGACCCATATGTAATACAACTTGAAAACATGCAATTTTCATAAAAAGAGAAGGTTGGGCTCCATGGGTGAAAGGACCCATGGATGAAGACCCACATACCTTAACCTTGAATTCCATGAAATGAACTTGAAGTACACTTAGAACTTTAAATGAGTCCTTGAGTTCCAAAATTGAGCTTGAAAATCTTTAGATTTGAATGAGATAATTGATAAAGTCTTAGAGAGGGTTTTGTAAGCTATAAAGTTGAAAAATGGCTAAGTATGGGATATTTCACGTTTAAGTGGGCATGGAGCTATGACCCCAATACCCTTAAGCGAATGAAGAAAACTAAGGAAAATGTTACACTGGTTCGCGGACCAGGCGCGATGCGGACCAAACGCGGAGTTCGAAATATACAGTGGCACGCCCTAGGCGCGTTGGCTCTGGGTGCAGATAGCCACTAGAAATCGTAAAATTAGCAAAAATTATTTTTTGCTATGGGTCTTCTAAAATCTGGGTTATGCCCATTTCCCACTCAATTTTTTCTTTTGATCGAAAATATGAAGTTGGATTTTCGAAATTACGCATGAATTTTGAGATATATGGAAATTACGATTATGGGGCATTATGAAGCACATGAGGGGTGTTTCAAAAATGTCCACCTTTACACTAAGCACCATAATAGGTTCCCTCGGGGACAACCTGAAGGCAAGTTGCTTCTTTAACTTTTTAGAATGGTTGCCCTGAATAGAGTTCAGTAGACTGGCAGCATAGTTAGACTAAAACTCCTCGATGAGGGTGAGCCCATAGTAACCAGGTGGTTGTGCCATCCAACCAAACTGATCTAATTCAAACTCATCTATAATCTTCAAGATCCAATCGAGTTGATCTGTAAGGACCCGAACCTCCGGGATGAAAACTTGCCATCAGAACCCCCCGAAGCACTTGTGCAGGCCCTGAGTGAAAATCTCTTTGGACGCTGGGACTGTCTAATGGCCTCGCAAAAATATAATAAGCCGCTTGGTAGTTTTAGGGTTTTTCATATGAGTGACTGCAAAATCTGTAGCTTCATCATCACTATCCTGGAGTTCGATCTTATCTGCGTGATCCTCAGAGTCATGCCCTGTCATGCCCAAAGTCCCATTAAGGCGGAGCGGCACCCGTTGCCAATAAAGAGGGAGAACCAACCTGAATCTATGCGCTTTCTATACATATTATAAGGGATTTCTACATCCAACATGCCTTTAAGAAAGTAAACAGTAATAACAAGCCAAAACAAAATGCATATGGCTAGGCCGTTGGGGCCACGATTTATAAAGTATGAGACATGACCACACTTCAATTTACATAATCTACAAAGCCTCTAGATAAGGAAAAATATCTAATAAGGGTTGGGATAGGCCCCACCTCGGCTAAGTATACAATATAAAAATATAGGCTCTAGACAACAAAGCTCCAAAGCAACCTGGAGCTTGGTAACAGCAACAGGATATCTTGTACTCCTACTGGGGAGATCTACTAGCACCTGTACCTGCAGCATGAAATGCAAGTCCCCCATAAGGGACATCAGTACAAGATAATGTACTGAATATGTAAGGCAGGAAATACTGTATATGAAGTAACAACTCAACTAAAACTATGCTCTGGTGTAGGATAAGAGACCACCTTTAATAGTGGGATCATATACTTTATGTTCTTTTTATTACTTTACCTTTACTGTGTAATCTATGCACAACAAGTAATACAAATGACTAGCTGATTAGTGGTAAATCTATATTAGGATCGGCCAAGGCTAGGCTTTTCCTTTAACCCCTTGGGCTACCCCCCGTGATAGGATAGACCCTGGCTAGGTGATTCTTCCATCCCTCTGGTTATCACCCATCAATAAGCAATATACTTTACTTTATCTTTCAATTACCTTTGAGATGATTCTTTTGGAAGTCATAATATTGGAGCAGTAGGACTGTAGGTATACCATATAATAGGTAAATAATCACAAAAGACAACACCATAATGAAAGGAGTAAGTTACACAAATAATGAAATGCATAGGAGGTAGAACGGCACATGAACTTTATTTTAGTAGAATGAACTCGTGTGTCTTGGTATCCATGTATGTATGCAAATTTGAAGTTGACGATGTATGGGAGCATATGAACATGTGAGAGAGCTGAGACACGATTAATAGTTGTGTTGGAGTCGGTAAGTGCCTTTATGTGCCAAGGAGGGATCTATGTTTCATGCCAAATAATATGTAATCAAGTAGCCTTACATACCTCGCTGTACGACCTCGCTATTACCTCTAGATAACCTTCCCGTCCTCCAAATATTTATCTAAAATGTATTAAGTGATAAAACTAGTATTAGCAGCCAATAGATACATCTTGGCAGCCCAATCTCATAAAAAAAACAACATAAGCAAGCGGATAATTATAAACCCGAGAGTATTCTTTCAACCTTTCCGCCCCAACTCATATTTTCTAATACACATTATCATATACCTATCATGTGCATCCTATTTTTGTGCCATAAAAGTCTTACGACAGCCCAAAAGCACAACACGTAACAATTCTATGCAACATACAAATAGGCGGCATAAAGTTACATCCCTTCACTACATTTCGACGTTGACAGCTCCAAACCTGTTCCAACTTTAACCAAACAGTCCCCACCATATATACACATAAAACTAGTCCTAAAATAGTTCAAAAATAGTCCTCAAAATATGTGTAGGACGTGACATCATAGTCCTCAATCAATAAGCCCACAAGTTCCTATTACGAGCGAAATTACGATACCACACAAGAACTCACTTTCGCGGACAATAAAAATGTGCAGCAACCTTTTTACATCATTATAGAACCAATATTCATTAATAACATTTTCCTTCATAATCAATCCAACCTAAAAGAGAAAAGCTTCCAAATAAACAAGAAAAATGTACAACAACTTTTGGAACACATGCTGTCCAACAATTTCAGCATAAACATAACCAACATAGTCTCTTGTTTTTCATAAGAAAACCATACTAAACACATAAGTAAACTTACTTACCATTAACTTCATGGTATAGGGCTTCTCTAAGAACCCTAAAAGTCTCCTTGTGGCTGCTTTGCTAGGTTAAGAATGTGTAGAGAGAAAGTTTCTGAAAGCTGATTCTTTTTCTAAGTTAAGAATGACTTAAAGGTGCTACTTGTAAGCCTTTTTAAAGGAGTCCTTAGACGACTTTCTTTTGTGGGTGACAGAAGTGGTATCACAGCGGGTCATCCTAGGGAGTCTACAAAGTCGTTTCTGTGTAGAGTCTTCTTTATCGATGTGTTGTGCACCACATTTATAAGCACGAGGCTACATGGCATTTAGGAGTTGTTACTTTCTTTTCATTCATTAGATCATGCCATAGAACCAAGTGTAATAGGTGCATTGTGTCTAACCCCTAAATTGTTTTGTACAGCAAATATGCCAACAACCAGGAAAAACAAAGGTAAAGGGAAGGAAGTAGAAGTGGTGGTTGGTATACCCAGTCAAGTGAGACAACGAAATGAGGTTCAAGAGGAGTCTCTGTCACAGACATCTCCAACTCCTCCAGCTCCTACTAAACCTAGAGGTAGTGAAATTTCCCAAGAACCACCTATCGATGCTACGGCGCATGATCTGAGAAATGCAGTCCAACTATTGACTCTATAGTTAGTGGCCAAGGTCAACGACAGGAAGGTCCAATTATTAGTGCAGGTGGTGTAAATAGGGCAGCTGGTACAAGGATAAGTGATTTCCTTAATTTGGACCCTCCATCCTTTACTTGGTCAGATCCTAATGAAGATCTTTAAATGTTATGCATGTGAGTGGTACAGAAGCTATCGAGTTAGTGACGTATAGGTTGAAAGGTGTGGCTATATTGTGATATGAAGCTTGGAAGCAATCTAAGGGTATAGATGCACCTCCATTTACCTGGAACGAGTTCAATGAGGCATTTCTTGACCATTATTTGCCACTAGAGATTCGAGAGGCCCGTGCAGATCAATTCTTGAATCTCTACCAAAGGAATATGAGCGTGATGGAGTATTGCCTTCAATTTTAATTCCCTGGCCAGGTATGCTCCTAATGTAGTTCCTACTATGGCAGATAGAGTTCATCGATATGTGGATAGATTGGATACGTATCTGGTCAGAGATAGTATTATTGCTTCTTTGAACAAAGATATGGATATAGCGAGAATGTAAGCTTTAGCACAGAAATTGGAGGATCAGAGGCAAAGAAGAAGGACACAAGAGTTAGAAAGGGTGCAATCCAAGAGGGCCAGGTCTGCAGGGTAGTTTACACTGTCCTAAGGTGAGCTTAGGCCTCGATTTTCTAGGTAGACCACCTAGGCAATCATCCTCCTACTCTGCAGCCAGTGCTCCACCATAACTTCAAGGGTCTAAAAGTAATCAGTTTGGTCAAGAGGTAAGGGACAAGGTACACGAACAACAGGATATTCTGCAGATCAGCAAATGACTCCTAGGCAGCCTTGTAAACAGTGTGGAAGAAGTCCTTCAGGTATATGTCATGTTGGGACAGACGGCTTTTATTGGTATGGTGCGCCAGGGCATATGATAAGAGATTGCCCGAGGAGGCGTATGGGTGATATAGCACAATCTAATGGGTCAGCTATTGTATCATCATCGTCAGTTCCTACATTAGGTAGGGGTCAAAAAGCACCTATAGGTCGTGGTAGAGGTGTAAGAGGGGCAGCTAGCTCTAGTGGAGTCCAGAATCGCACTTATGCTCTGGGGAGTCGGCAAAATTTGGAAGCTTCACCCGATGGGGTCACAGGTACATTATCCATCTTTTCATGTAATGTATATGCAATAATTGACCCTAGTTCTACACTATCATACATCACTTCATTTGTTTCTGGAAAGCTTAAGAGGACACCCAAATTATTGAACGAACCATTTGAAGTGTTCACGCCAACTGGTGAATCTATTATGGCTAGAAAGGTTTATTATGATTGTGTAGTAACGGTTTGTGACCGTGACACACTGGCTGACCTTATTAAGCTAGAAATGGTGAAATTTGATGTTATAATGGGTACGGATTGGTTAGCTTCTTGCTATGCCACCGTGGATTGTCGAACTAAGAGAGTGTACTTCCACTTTCCAATGAGGCAGTTCTTGAATGGGAAGGCAATGTTGGGGCACCAAAGAGTAAATTTATCTCTTATCTTAAGGCCAGAAAGATGATATCTAAGGGGTATATATATCATTTAGTTAGAGTGAGGGATATGGAGGTAGAATCACCAACTCTTTAATCAGTTTCAGTAGTGAATGTATTGGTTGATGTGTTCCCTAAAGAACTTCCAGGCTTACCTCCAGAACGAGAGGTAGATTTTGGTATTGACTTTCTTCCAGGCACTCAACCTATTTCCATCCCTCCATATAGAATGGCACCGATAGAATTGCGTGAATTAAAAGAGCAGGTAAAAGACTTATTGAGAAGGGTTTTATAAGACCTAGTGTGTCCCCTTGGGGTGCACCACTGTTATTTGTATGTAAAAAGCATGGCACTTTGAGAATATGTATCGACTATCGATAATTGAATAGGGTGACAATTAAGAATAAATATCCCTTCCCCAGGATTGATGATTTATTTAATCAGTTACAAGGTGCCAAATGCTTTTCAAAAATTGATTTGAGATCAGGGTATCCCCAAGTGAGGGTGAAGGAGGAAGATATACCTAAGACTGCTTTCAGAACACACTATGGTCACTTTGAATTTCTTGTTATGTCATTTGGGCTAACGAATGCACCAGCAGTTTTTATGGATCTGATGAATAGGGTATTCAAGCCATTCTTAGATGTGTTTGTGATAGAGTTTATAGATGACATTTTGGTATATTCAAGATCAGAAGAGGACCACACAAATCACTTATGACAGGTGTTACATGTTCTTCGTGATCGACAGTCGTATGCCAAGTTTTCTAAATGTGAATTTTGGCTAACATCAGTGGCATTTTTGGGTCATATTGTGTCCGATGAGGGAATAAGGGTTGATTCGCAAAAAATAGAGGCTATAAAAGATTGGCCAAGACCAACGACACCCACGGAACCTTATACTAAAATGAGAGAAGAACTTTTGGAAGCTTAATTCAAGGATAGAATGGCTCCAAGCCAACGATGCCAATACCAAATTCTTTCAAATCAATACAATCAACCGTCGATGACATAACAGTATCCTTACGCTTAAAAAAAATAATGGTGAGTGGTTGGATACCCAAGCTCACATTACCAACCATGTCTCCAACTACTACTTCAAACTCTTCTCCACGGAACATTCCCAGACTTAGAACCCTCTTATAGGTCTTGGTCCAGCCACCATAGCAAGCCATGACCACCCTTCACTCGAAGCAATCCCATCTAAAGAAGAAATTGAAAGTATAGTCTTCTCATTCAGACCATTTAAAGCACCTGGACCAGATGGCTTGCATCCATTCTTTTATCAAAATTATTAGAATACTGTGGGCCCATCAATTGTGAACTTTTGTCAAACTGCCTTCCTCCAGCGAACTGTGCCAGAATGTTCAAATCTAATCCATGTATATCTGATCCACAAGTGTAAAAACGCTACAAATCTTAAGAACTTTAGGCCTATCAGTCCCTGTAATACATCCTACAAGATTATTACGAAACTTTTAGCCACTAGACTCAAAAACCCTAAGCAGACCCTCATTGGGCCCTGCCAGAGTAGTTTCCTACAAAATAGGCAAACAGTTGATAATGCCATCATCCTTCGTGAAGCTATCAATATCTTTGGCAAGATGACTGGAAAGAAAGCGAGATTTATCACAAAAATCGATCTGGAAAAGGCATTCAATAGACTAGAGTGGTCCTTTATCCGTCATACATTCCAATACTTTAATTTTTCGTCCTCAACCATCAAATTCTTGATGTCCTGTATATACACAACTCGCATTTCCATCATCATTAATGGATCCCATACGAAATATTTTAGTTCTTCAAGAGGCATTAGACAAGGCGACCCCATCTCCCCTTATGTATTCATTCTCTGTATGGAAGTCCTATCCCAACAAATCGAACAGCCAGTCGGAAGCAACATTTGGGAAGCTATTTCCATCAGCCCTAATGGACCCAAGTTGTCTCACCCATTCTTCATGGATGACCTTATCCTAACATCCCAAGCATATTCTCAAAACATTCTCCACCTGGTCAGGTCAAAAGATTAACAACCAAAAATCTAAACTCCTCTTCTTTACCAATTACCCTACAAATATCAAAAGATAGATTTCCAGAACCATCAACATCAAAGCCAACCCCAATTTCGATAAATATCTAGGTTTCCCAATCACTAGTAAGAACCCTACTAAGAGAGACATTCAATTCCTTATAGACACTCTCCAAACTAGGTTGATCGGCCGGAAGACTAAGTTTCTCAACATGGATGGGAGGTGCAACCTTATTTAATCAGTCCTTAGTCACATGACCAAAAACGTTATGCAGGTCCTTAAACTCCCCATCAGTATAACTAATCATATTTATAGGATCCAACACGACTTCCTCTAGGGCACCACGACCACTAAGAAAAGACTTCATACTATAAAACTGGAAGATAGTGACTAGTGGAAAAGAGAAGGGTGGTCTTGTGATCCATAAGAGTGTCTCTAGAAATATGGCCCTACTTGCTAAATTAGCCTGGAGGCTCCAAAAACTAGGATTCTCTTTGGTCCAAGATCCTAATTCATAAATATACTAGGAACATGAGCCTTCTGAAAATGGAAAGCCACCTTAAATGGGGTAGCAGAATTTGGACCAACATCAAATTGGGGTGGACTATTAGCCTTAAATATAGTAAATGGGACTAGGAAATGCTAGTGGAGTAAATTTTTGGTACGATAATTGGCTTCATATAGGTCAATCTATCAGAAGCTCTTTCATAGGCCCGCTCAATGATAGAGAGACTAAGCTAACCCTGCAAGAATTTAAGAAGAGGATAACCTCCACCCTAACTATTTTGCTGAGAATATCCCTAGAAAACTCCTTAATCAATTTCAACTATTTATCCCCTCCATGGCGACTAGCCAAGGAGACAAATTGGTCTGGGGATTAACCAGCAAGGGCACCTTTAATATGAGTTCCGCCTATTTTTTCCTTCGAGATACTAGCACAATCGACAATCCCACTCAAAATAACTTCATCTGGATTTGGAAACTAGTGTGTCCCAATAAGATTAAATTTCTCTTATGGCAATGTAAGCATAGTAGACTTAAAAGCGCTAGTTTTCTTCACCACTTGGGTATTATAGATAGCCTATTATGCAACATTTGCTCAAAAAATGAAACCAATAGACACATCTTCCTAGAATGCTCCATTGCCGAGAAAATCTAGTTCGACCTAGGGCTATCCTACCTTGTTAAGAACATCAGGGATAGTGGCAACCCGGACTGGTTCGATCTTCTTGGGAAAATAAGTACCGACATTAAAAACATCCACTAGATGAAGCTATTTCCCTTTATCATTTGGAACATCTGGTTAAAGAGAAACCACAACCTCTTCCACTCTAAAAGAGATTTCATTTCCGCCTCTTTGATTACCAATCAGGCTATTGAGTTCTTCACAATTGGACTAGGCAGTCACACCATTACACCCCCACCTTCCCTAAGACCCAGACCAAGGAATTGGCTACCTCCATATCAGGCTACAAACTCAATATAGATGGAGCTTTCTCGGATACAGGTAAGAAGGGAGGCATAGGATGTGTAATAAGAGATAAGTTTAGGAATTGGATCTCTGGTTGTAGTAGGAAAATTTTTGTTCACTCGGCCCTTCAGGCAGAAATGATGGCACTAGCCTAAGGCATCTATCACTGCAATTTAACCTTAAAGATCTCCATCTCTCAACAGATTCCAAGGAGCTCATTGACTGTATTAATATGCAGACCGATGCTAACTATGATCTTGTTGTTGAATGCAGGTAGCTCATTCAGAGACTGAGTAGATCTTTAATCTAGCATGAGTTCAGGGAAAGAAATAAGGTAGCCGATCTACTAGCTCGAATGGAAAGCCAACTACCAGATGACCAACCGATGAATACCTGGATGTCACCACCAGATTTTCTGAAGACTTTAGTAAAGGAAGAAATACACCATGGCCCGTGTTTTTGGAGATGTAATGCAGAAAGTAATGTAAATGCTAGTAATAGTAGTATTAGTAAGGTTCCTAGCTATGTAAACATCGCTAGTAATAGTTCTGCTACCCCTCTTGTAATTCAATGCTAAGCATTATATAATAATATCTCCTATTTCTACCTTAAAAAAATTGGAAAACAAATTTACACAATTTTTCCAATCTAATTTCAACGTCAAAATAAATTAGATTTTCTAAAAAATAAATAATTCTCGTGTGAAATGATTCCCATTGATAACAAGCAATAATTTTTTTGCTACTAATTTAGCTATAATTTTGGTCCAGGCTCAAATCAAAAAGGAAAAAAATAACAAAACGATCCATGTTATTTCTCGACCGATCCTCCCACCATCACCTCCTCTCACCGATCAACGGCGTCCTCCCTTTGTGTAAAATCCTTTTCTCCTTTCACGAGTTTATGCAAATATGGATATAGTTTTTCTTTTTCATATGTACTACGTACCAGATTTATTAAAGTAATTGTTTGGGTGACCATCTTAGAATTCGTGAATTTCAAAACCCTAATTGAACTCCCGAGCTAAAGTACTTTCTGATGTATTTTATTGATCATTTCAGAATTTGGTATCGAAGGTTGTCCAGATCACACGGTCTTTTTTTTTTTTTTTTGAAGTGGATTTATAAAGTCTAAGTTTCCAGGTAAAAGATTTTTTTTTCCCTAATGATTCTTTAGTAAATTTGTCAAAGTTATTTATTTGTTTTTGTGATGATGGAGATCATTATTTTTGGCATTCTAGTAAGATTATCACTATAAATCGTGGGTGTCAAATATGAGCATTTTGACTTGAAAGGTGATGATTTGTTTTGATCATAGAAGATTCATTAGTAGAGCTCTGGATCTTTAATCAGTGGATGGTTCTAAGTAGAAAGTTGAGTTAAGGTTGAGTATGATAAGATTGTCTAAATTATGTACCCTACTTGATGAATAAGGGAAGGGGAGAGAGAGAGATAAAGAAAACAAAAAAGATTGAATTCAATGTTTATTTGATGATTCATGCCTAGTCTGAAGAAAGGGTGTAAAATAATTAGCAATAGAGCATTGATTGACGTAAATGCTTACTTCAACTAATGTAGCTCGTCTATTAAATGGTGTAACTAATGTAACTCCTCTATTAAAAGGTGTCGATGATTGTCATGCAACATCTTCTTACTGTTTCACATTTAGATGTCACCTCCCTCTGTCTTTTCCTCCATTAGTGGTTGTTTTAGCTCTTTGTTGGCTTGCATACTTTAAATAAGTGAATGATAGTTAATGTATGCAAGTTGCAGGATTACATGACAGTTTTCATCACAGCAGAAGCATTTTTAAATCCTTTATATATTCGGGCTTGTAGTTGATGGCTTCAGTGATTATGAGTCTGTATCTTCTTACTTGTATCTTTCTGAAATTCCTTACTCATATTGAACCTACTTAGACCGTAGAGTAGTTTGTCACCCCCTGTCTTAAATACCACTTTTTAAAAGGTTGTTATGACTTTTCAGTATCAATGATCTCAATTTAAAAGGTTATTATGCATTTAGGATGACTTTTCAGTATCATTGATCTCTTTGTCTTTTTGATCGCTTCTGTTTTGATGTAGATTCTTGTTCAAACTTCTTTATATGCATTTAACTCCTTCGGGTTAACAATTTGTTCTTTTTTGATAAAGAATGTTAACAAATTTTTCTACTGCTTTGCATGGCATGTTTCCTTTTAGACTGTAATTGGGTTGTTTACTTTCTTTTTGTCGTTAGTCTTCATGGACTCTTTGAGCAGCTCTTATGTAGCCATAATTGTATCCTTGCAGGTTGTAACCATCACTGTTGGAAGATTTAGCTTGGTTTCATGCATTCTTGCTGTAGAGTATTGCCATGCACCTCTGTGTCAATAGGGCGGGTAACACGAAGAGTGTGTGTAATTTGATGCGATGTCAGCATCTACCAGATTTGATCCATCTTCTAGTAGCCCAGATAGGCCACTATATGCCTCCGGGCAGCGTGGGTCATATGCATCTGCTTCATTGGATAGGTCAACTAGTTTCCGCGAGAACATGGAGAATCCAAACTTATCTTCTCTTCCTAACACGACAAAAAGTACTTCAACAATTACACAAACAGATGTCACTAACTTTTTTCAGTGCTTACGTTTTGATCCAAAAGCAATGGTGTCAGAGCACAAACTTAATAGGCACAGTGATTTCAAGCGTCTCACTGGTTTAGCTTTAGGCATGCCAGTAGAGGATTCTCCTGTGGTATCTTCTAAAGGCAAACCGTCCTCTTCTCCCTTTCCAGAGGAAGCCAGACGGCTGAAGGCTGGTCTTCGGGAGAGCTGCACTAAAGCAAGGTAGTTATTAGGATGCTTGGCTCCGTTGTTTTATTTTACCTGGTCAACTTGGATAAAGATTTGTACTGATTTATTTCCACGAAATATCAGGGAACGTGTAAAGATATTCACCGAATCATTATCTGTGATCAACAAATGTTTTCCAAACATCCCATCAAGGAAGCGATCTCGGTCAGACGTCTTATCAATTGAACGGCCCAATGTGTTATATTCAAGTGACCGTTCAGTTTCTGGAGCAGGCATTGGTAAAATAGGAAACCAGAGTGGTTATCAGTTTGAGCTGCAGAAGTCTGAAAAAAGGACCAAAAATGCTGTTCCAAATAAGCGCACCCGAACTTCTATGGTGGATCTGAGGGTTTGTATTTTTCATTTGCAGTTTTATTGCATTTCTTAAAAACTTTATTCAGTTTTTTGAAATTGGGAATTTTCCTTTAAATGTATACTTCCTAGTTAAGATTCTCTTTCTTAATGCATCTCCAATCACTGCATCTGTACTGATGAATAGCTTAGAGAGTAACACTATCCTTACCTGATTTGCTTGTTATTATTGCGTAAGATTGTTGAAGACTTGTCGAGGCTATCTATAAAAAGCTAATGGAGTTGGATGCTGTTGAGTGCTAGGATAGACTCTACCCTCATTAACTTGCCTGTGTAGTTGTGTAATGTTGAGTTTATTGTGCAAGTGTTTTTGAGATACTCTTCTGGTCTATACTTATAATACTTTGTACGTTTGAGGAAGCACAAAAGTAAGAAGCTTTTGAAGGGATAGAAAATGACTGTGTTTGAGGGATTGCCTTATTTACGTTGTGGTGGAAGCCATGGGGCCCTGTTAGTATAAACGGTTAGGTGCCTTTTGCAGAGAATCTTAATTTTGTGTAGACCATCCATATTTGGTGTAGTGCTTGTATTCGGGAGTTCTCCCACATCAATAAAATTGTATTTCTTAATAAAATAATTTTAAAAAAAGTTAAAAAAATATTTTGTTCTGAAGTTCCTTGGCTTTATTTTATTTTATAGGTAGACTCCTTTTAAGGTATCTTTTTTTGCTTGTTATGGATGGGTGAATTTCTTTCCTTGTTCTTGATGTCATCTTTGGCTAGACAACATACTCCTTTACCTCATTTTGTTCATTTTCATTCATCAACAAAGCATGGAATCAGTTCCAACATCCTCATGACTGATGGATATGTTTTGTTGAATTAGCCGGAGGTACAAGCAAGCACTGCATCAAGGCCATCCGGGATTATGGATAGAGATAGGGAGATATTGAGACTTCCAAATGGTAGCACAGTTCAGGGAGAGGTCCGGACATCATCCATTGCTGTAGAGGGCTGGGAGAAATCTAAGATGAAAAAGAAACGATCTGGAATAAAGCCAGATACCACTGGAAACTCCTCGACATCAAAACTTATGGATAGCCACAGGGAACCAAAGCAAGGATTGCCGTCCCGTCTTATAGCTGATGGTGGCTTGAGGTTTAGTGATACCCATGGCTTCAGGTATTGTGTCAAATATCACTGTCAAATTTAACCTCCAGCTTCAATGTGTGCATTTTAGATTTTGATTCGTCTTTGTCTGTCCTTTTTCTATGAGAACATATATATATGTATATGAATTGCTGATGTTCTATTTGTAGATTACCTTTCTTTGTTGTCGTTGAGTATTATTTGGACTTTGAAAGCACTTTTTATATGAGACACCCTCCTATAAATTATATTAGGAGCGCTGATCCAAAGAACTGTAAATCCTATAATAGAAATAGAAATAAGCTTCCTAACCTCTCCAAGGATTGTGTTGATTGGGAAAACAATTACTCCCTCTGTTCAGTTTGTCTGTCTTACTTTCCTTTTTAGTCCACTTCAAAAAGAATGCCTCTTCCTTTTTTTGTTTTTGGAAACTCTTTAAATCTAACTTCCCACCTAGCATGGAAAACCTCAAGATTAGAGGACATTTTGGTGCATTCTACATATCTTTAATTTATGGCCACAAGATTAAAAAGTTTTTTGTACTTTCTTAAATTTTGTGCCAAGTCAAAATCAGACATACAAATTGTAACCGGGGGAGTAGTTGCATATTCAATAAATGTCTCCTTGAATTTATAGCAGAGCGTGCTTGTGGGTCATATGAGAAAGGGGAACTGAATCAGACCATAGAGAAAAGATAGTCCTGTCACGATAATAGGGTTCAACTGACCTCTCAGCGGCTTGTTTATTCATTTGTTTGTCAGCTTCAGCCAAGAGTTGTATCCCATGTCGCACAACGACGACTTACCAGTTTAATCCCACTAGGGGATCTAGGGAGGGTAGGATGTACACATATCTTACCCCCTACGTTTGGGGGATGAGAGGTTGTTTCCGATAAACCCTCAGCTCAAAAGAACTGTTCTCAAAACAGAATTGCAAGAATAATATGACAGCAACACAACAAGATACAAGAAAGTGAAGCGACAGATAGTAATACACATTAAAAATATGATAGTGGGGTAAGTTTTACCGCTCAGTGTGTCTATTGTGTATTAGAGTAGAGGGCTAATAGGTTAGTAGGGGTAGGTCGATAAATGACTCTGTGATATAGTAGGTCAGTAGGAGTAGTGATGTCTTTACATCATATGTTGTCATGATTAGACCTATATTTGTTTATTTTTGGCGTATTTACAATGCCTTCATATCTTGTGTTAACATATTTGCATACTATCATGTGCTTTCCTTATTAGTCGATCTTTCTATCCCCTTTCCTTTCCTTTTACCATCATCATCATCATCATACCCAGTAAATCTCACAAGTGGGGTCTGGGGGGGTATAATGTACGCAGACCTTCCCACTACCTCATAAAGGTAGAGAGGCTGTTTCCTGAAACCTTCATCTCAAAACCCATA
>JAPFFP010000099.1:2965216-2986820 GCA_026153255.1 Solanum medicagineum
CAGATTTTCCTATTCAAAGCTGTAGAGATCGCGCGGTTGTTTGAGATTTTAGTTTGTTTATACTGATAAAGTTGCCAGGTAAAGCATATGCAATCTTTTGCTGCTTTTTGTTAAATTTGTCTAATTATGGGTTTGCTTGTCTTTATTATTATTTCTTTTTGGCATTTTGTTCAAGTTAAAGTGTAGGAGCATTACATGAAGTGTGGGTGTCAAATCTCTGTCTTTGATCACAGAAGAATTATTAGTTACCCAGTTGTTTGTTTTTTATTTTTGATATCACTAACATATTTAAAAGTGGAAAGTAGAATTAAGGTTGAATTGGATAAGATTTTTTGGTCTGCCACTTGATGAATGTTGCGGTCAAACTTGGAAAGTGTGAAAAAAAAAGAAAAGGGATAAACCAATGTTGATTGCTATAACTGCAGGCTATTAAAAGAATTATAGCAATGTTAGAAGTATCAATGGACCTAGTTCAACAACATTGCTCTGAACTCAAAATTTTGTTGCTATTTAATATTTGGATTTGAGCCTCACCGCTTGTTGTGTCCACTTCTGAGTGCTGACAGTATTCAGCTCTTTGTTGGCTGAATACTTTAGAAAGTGAATAATAATTTCATGTATAAAGCTGTCAGAATGCATGAAAATTCACAAGCAAAAAGTTTGTCGACTTGTTCATTTATTGAGTTTAGAATTAGTTGTCCCTATATTTATGTGTTGATATCATCTTGCTTGTATCCGTATGGCATTCGTGATTGTCGGTTGATTTTGGCGTTTTTTTGCTGAGCTTATATAAGTACGAGTTAACACACACAACAGATTTACTTATTGCACAATCCTTTTTTAGAGCTGCCAGTAGATTACACAACTTTTATTTAGTCTTTGACTTGTGTGTAGTGCGTTGAATGGCTTAATGATGGTATCCTTGCAGGAGCACTATATTCACGACACATTTATTAGGAGATTGAGTTGGGTTTCATGCATTATTGTTGAAGAGCAGTGCCATGCACAGCTGTGTTCACTGGGTGGGTTACACAAAGAGTGTCAGCAAATTGATGCAATGTCAGCATCTAGTAAATTTGATCTATCTTCTAGTAGTCCAGATAGGCCACTATATGCCTCCGGTCAGCGTGGATCCTATGCGCCTACTGCTTCATTGGATCGGTCAGGTAGCTTCCGTGAGAACATGGAGAATCCGATCTTCTCTTCTCTTCCAAACATGACAAGAAGTGCTTCAACCGTAACACGTACAGATGCGGTTAACTTTTTCCAGTGCTTACGTTTTGATCCAAAAGCTATGGTTACGGACCACAAGCTTAATCGGATTATTGATTTCAAGAGGCTTACCAGTTTAACCTTAGGAGTGCCGGTGGAGGATTCTCCTTTGGTGTCTTCTAAAGGCAAACTGTACCCTTCTCCCTCTGCAGAGGACGCCAGACGGCTGAAGACTGGTCTTCGTGAAAGCTGCACTAAAGCTAGGTAGTTATTTGGATATAGTGTTCTTCTATATGCTTTTTCTTGTTAACTTGGAATGAGGTTTTGAAGATACATTGTATTCATATAAATCCTTGACATATCAGGGAACGTGTAAAGATATTCACTGAATCTTTATCTGTGCTCAACAAATGTTTTCCAAGCATTCCATCAAGGAAGAGATCTCGGTCTGATGCCTTATCAAATGATCGGCCCATGCCATTTTTCCCAAGTGATCGATCAGTTTCAGGGACAGGCATTGGTAAAACAGGTACTCAGAGTCATTGTTCTCCCAGTGGTTATGAGTTTGACCAACAAAAGTCTGAAGAAAGGGTTAAAACTGCTGTTCCAAGCAAACGAACTCGAACTTCTATGGCGGATATGAGGGTTTGTATCATTATGTTGTAATTTCTTTGTATCCTTTTGTATTTTGATTTAAGTTCACTCTTTTGAGGTATTTTATTTACATTACGTTATCAAAAAGAGGTATTTTGTCTACATCGCCAGCCTTTGTTGAGATTTCTCTTTGCATTCTTCCATGTGTTTCCTGTTCCTGCAATAGTATTGCTGAGTAAGCTAGGGGACTGACTCATTTTGGAGATCAACTTTCTTTATTTTGCTTTTTATTACTGGGTAAGATCAGCTAAATGCGGGTTAACACTGTAACTATCTAATGAAGCTTTGATATTGTTGAGCAGTTAAGATTGGATCTTCTTTTTTTGGCGAAAATGCTGGTTTAACACTAACAAATGAACTGATGTAGTTGGATACTTGTCTCAGGAAAAATGGTAGTTTTATTTGGATACTTGAGCATTAATATAGTATCTTTCTTCCTTGTTAAAACTTTGTTTGTTCATGGAAAGAGATGCCAATGTAGAATTTATTTGGAAGTGTTTCAAATAGTTTCCTTTTTTATCCAAACATATGTGCAACAACAAAGATACTTGCTGTTGAAAGTATCCTGTAAAAAGATTTTTCCTGTAATATATATGGCATATTGTGCTTTTCTTCTACTTGATGCAAATCTTTGGCCAGGCTACATGCTTCCTTACCTAAATCCATTCTTTCATTCAAGTTTGTGCTTGGATGCAGCTTAACATTCTCAAAACTGACAGATTTGTTGTTTTTAATTTTAGCCTGATGTACGGGCAAACACTCCCGCAAGGCCGGCTGGGAACATAGATAGAGATAGGGAGTTACTGAGGTTTCCAAATGGTAGCACAAGTCAGGGAGAAGATCATATTCCATCTGTTGCTGTGGAGGGTTGGGAGAAGTTGAGGATGAAAAAGAAGCGTTCTGGAATTAAACCAGATGCTGCTAGTTCCATGACGGCAAAACCTATTGATGGCCAGAGGGAGCCAAAGCAAGGAGTGCAGCCACGACTTTCTAGTGATAGCCGATCAAGGCTTTCTGACACCCATGGCTTCAGGTAGTGTTTCAACTGTCAGTGTTGAATTTTAAAATAGAATAAAGCATGTGTCAGGTTTTTGTGTCATTTCTTTTAATTTATTTTCCTAGGATTATGTAGACGTCCTTGAGCTACTTGTGGTTATTTTTTTGTTGGCTGCTTCTCTATGCTGTATGTGGTATTAGTTGGGAAGTGCTTTTTATCTCAACAACTGCCTCTCAATTGGGAAGTGTTTTTTATCTCAACAACTACCTCTCAATAACTAAATTATACCAAGTGCATAGGCCTAGAGAAGTAGTGGAACCCAGACACTTCCGCTAAAGTAAAAATTGAAGTCTTTTAATGGTAAGTAAAATTGGAACTTCTTGTCCGTCCTGTCTTTTGCTTTTGGGCTAATGGTAGGCATTGATTTGATATGATATGTTGTGGTTACTTTAGTTGATTTATGGAGTCATTTTTGCTTCCCTTGCTTAATTAGACAATGAGTCGTGCGGTATGCTTGTTGGGCCATATGAAGTAGAGAGAAGTGAGGATATGACTAATATGAAAATGATACCATATTGTTTTTGTATAACCCTAGGTAGGAAGGTTTGGAAGATGAGAATTAGGGTAGAAGGGTAATAGATAGCCGAGTGCGGTCCTACTTTTATGTTGGAGAGGTAGGGGGTTAGTTTCCTCTTCTCATTTTCTCCTCATTTAGTAGCATTATTTGGTATTCGCGGCTATGTTTCTTGGACTTGGGTGTGAGTGTTTGATATGAGGGCAAATCTAGCGTTCGGATCCTTCATTCCTGGTATGATATGAGTGGCTAAGAATAATTCAAATATTTATAGATAAGAGTTATAAACTCCAATTATGTGGAGAACTTGAGGAGAAGATGTTGACCGAGAGCAGAATCTCGGAAGGACATAAACAGAAAGGAGTGATATAGAAATTTCTATTTACAAGGTTTTGATTTTCTTCATTTCACCTTAACTTTTATTTCAATTACAGAAGTGACTGAATTTGTATGGAATTTCTTGGTCGGTTTTGGTCAAAGTACCCAAAATTGGTTGTCCAGATTGGGTACGGACCCACTCCCACTCCCATGTCGCATCTACAGGGGTGCGGCATCGAAAGTGATTTGCATAGTACCGTACTCTTTGTTTTTACTGTTACCTGTTGTTTCATTCCCCTTGTTTATCTTGCTGTCTTTGTTTCCCTTTCAACTGTGCTTTTGATTACATTTCTTTTGAGCCTATGTGCAATCTCTCTACCTCACAAAGGTAGGGGTAAGGTTTGCGTATATCCTACCTGCCCAAATCTCCTCTTGTGGGATTACTCTGTTGTTGTTGTCGTGTGTCCAGTAAGCTGCCATGAGAAAGAGTCTCATGAAAGCTGGGTATAACAATGTCTGTTATGGATTCATACATATGTTCTCATGATATCGTAAAATTGTTACCTAAACAAGTTGAAATTTCAGTTTATCATGTTCAAGTATAATTGTTGACATTTTAGGCAATTATTGAATATTTGCTTGATAAAGAAACGGCTCGCTACTTATTACCCCATGCATGGAACTGCTAACGTTTTATGATAGAGACATAACCGTATGGATCTTTGAAGTTCCTTTGACAAGTTATGACAAGTAACTTTTCCACTTCTGACATGATTGTGTCACATATTTCATCAATATTCTATTTGGTATGGATGTTGAAGAAATTGAAGGTTCTTAGGTTTCAATTGGAAATATAGAGATGGTGAATTTTGAACGTTACACATGCTATTCAGTTGCCAGCAAAGTTTTGAGCAAAAAGGTCAAGGAAAATATACTTCTTTTATTAAGTCAATCAGGTTTATCTTACTAGGAGGTATTCAATTCAGTCAGACAAGTTTGGTGAGTTTATAGAAGAAAGTATCACAATTCAGTCAGACAAGTTTGGTGAGTTTATAGAAGTAAGTATCTTTTTTGTTGGTGATGTAACAGGAAAAGTTGTAACTATCTACATGTCAAAAAAAGAAGACTTATAATTTGATATGAGCAAATATGTTATTTCAGGGATACGCATTAATCAAACTATTTAAATCTTCTATTCCTTTTGAGGTTCAGGGTTGTTTTTGTGAATGCATTGCAATTGGTAAAAATGTAACTTTTTGTTATGTTTAGAGAACACTTCTTTTATGTTGAGCTTATCTCCATTGTGTTCAAGTAGACCTGGGGTTACTCCTGGAGGTGTTGGAAAAGCTGATGGTGCAACACAGCAAGCTACCTTAGGCATGCGTTCTTCCCTGTCTAAGGTTGACCAAGATAACCATCCGCATCTTCCAGATAGAAGAGATCGTCTTCTTGGTTCAGATAAAGAAAGGGTGAATCTCAGAACGGTCAACAAGTATGGAGACCCTTTTATGCACTTCCTTTTTCATTCTTTTTTGTTGAATTTATACTTTGGTCTTTGCAATTTCTTTTGTGAGCTAATGCTTTGAAACTGTTATGAGAAATCTCTTTCTTTAGGCATTCTTTTCTTCCTATTCTTACATTCCCCATACGTTTTATCTATTCTATTAATCCAGTACAGCGAAGGCAGCGGCTCGTGAAGAATTTACATCACCTAGCCCTACATCGAGCACAAAATTGAATTCTGCTACTAGGGCTCCACGATCAGGTTCAGGCATTGCACCAAAAATGTCTCCTCCGGTTCAGCGGGCAGCTGCTGCTAATGATTGGGAAATGTCTCATTGCACAAATAAACTTCCATCTGCTGTTGGGGCAGGTAATCGAAAGCGCAACCCTTCTACAAGGTCCTCATCACCACCTGTTGCTCAGTGGGCCAGCCAAAGGCCCCAAAAGATCTCTCGACCCGCAAGAAGGAATAATTTTCCCATTGTTCCCAATCATGATGAAATTTCCACCCTGGATAGCACAAGTGATGTTCTGCGTAATGAGAGGCGTTTGTCTAGCTCTTCCCCCCAACAAAAGTTAAAAAGCGATCTGTTCTCTCCAACTGTATCTGAAACTGAGGAATTTGGAGCTGCTGAAATCAAGTCTAAAGACAAGGGCAAGAGGTCTGATGAAGTGGATGAGAAAGCTGGGAATGTACAGAAGATGTCAACATTGCTGCTACCGCCAAGGAAAAATAAGGTGGCTAGTGGAGAAGACTTTGGAGATGGTATTCGCAGACAAGGGCGGAGTGGGAGGGGTTTTACATCTGCTAGGTCCCTAATGCCGTTGATGGCTGAAAAGCTTGGGAATGTTGGAACTGCAAAACAACTAAGAACCTCTAGACATTCTCTGGATAAGACAGAAAGGTTGAACATTCACTCATTTTCAATGTGATGGCTGGTATGCCTTTTATTCTACTTTTTACTGCAATAGAGTAACGTATGATTTTATGCAAATACTTGTCCAGCAAAGGAGGCAGACCACCTACGAGAAAGCTCTCTGATCGTAGGGCTTATAAACGACAGAAGCATGCAACGATGGATGTTGCAGCCGATTTTCTAGGTAATGTAGCAGCAATGTAGGCTTGGTTATTATAGCTGCTGAATGACTGTGCTTTGTCATTGATTTTTATTTTCATATATCTTCTTATTTGTTTCAGATGATGGCCATGAAGAACTACTGGCTGCTGCAAGTGCTGTTGCCAACACTGGTATACTATCAGTCACCATGCTTTTTTGGCTTTCTTTGTGGCACTAATTGAACCTACTGCTATTTTGCTTATTTATTGATTAAAAAACAAATCTTATTAGTATGATCCTATTTCTATTGCAGCTCAAGCCCTTTCGAGCTCATTCTGGAAGCAAATGGAACCACTTTTTCGTTTTATATCTGAAATAGACACAGCGTTTCTGAGGCAACAGGTGGAAGGTCTTCTTTGTTAAGACTTGTGTGTTAATCTACTTATGAGCATATATGGCGAGCTGTTCTTCTTTTTCAATTTTGTGTATTAATAATACTTGTGGATACATGAGGAACTCTTTTGGATGTTGTAGTTGTGAGATAATTAATGGCAAGATTGGCTTCCTGCCATGCCAATTATTTAACTTGTCCATAATATTTTTTCATTTGGGGTGCTGTCCAAACTGGACATTGTTCCTATGACTATTTGCGTGCATGATTCTCGGTGGAGGAAACAGAGAAATCTGGAAGTCCTTTATGTAGTTCTTACTACACATACATGTTAGTGCATATAGATACATTCTTTTCTTCTTCCCACCCTCTTCATATTACTTTTCTCTATGGAGTCCATTGGTGGCTGGCTTTGTTGCTATATCTTGCGACAATGATATTTCCCCCGTACTGTTTCTATAAATATTATACAGCTGTAGTATAGCCCGTTTCATAAGAGCAGAGAAGTATTAGTATACATCCATCTCATTTGGTGTACTCATGATAATACTGGAGGAGCAACCAAGTTCAGGTATTCTAGCAATCTTTTATCATCAGGCATAAGTATAATAAGTTGATAGGAAAAGATGATGTCACACATTGTATTGGTGCGGTATGGATGAAGTGGAGGCTTGCATTTGACATTTTGTGTGACCAGAATGTACTGCCAAAGCTTGAAGTTAAGAGAGTAGTGGTTAGATTGATTTTGTTGTATCGGGTGGAGTGCTGACTAGTCAAGAACTCTCAGGTTTAGAAGATGCAAGTGGCAGAAATGAGGATGTTGAAATGGATGTATGGGCATAGTAGGAACTGTAGGATTAGGAATGAGGATATTCAAGACGAAGTGGAGTGGCCTACGTGGAGGACAAGACGAGGGAGGGGAGATTGAGATGATTTGGGTATGTGAAGGGGAGATATTCGAATGCCCTTGTAAGAAGGTGTGAGAGACCGGATATAGTGGATTCAACGAGAGGTAGAGGTAGGCCAAAGAAGTATTGGAGAGAGGTGATTAGGTAGGATATGATGCATCCAAAGCATATCGAGGACTTGACCTTAGATAGGAGATTATGGCTGTCATGGGTAGTTGAAAGGTGTTCCTATTACTAGCCCATTCATGTTGTTAGCTTGGTGAGCTTTGTGTCGCTCGTAGTTGTAGGTGACTGCACCTTGTTGTGAATATTACGGTTTTTTGCATATATGCTCCACACTATTTTGCTATTAGCTCTCATGTTTTTTTTCTTTTAAAATTATTGCTTCGATTTGCTTGAGCTGAAGGTCTTTTGTGAACAGTGTCTCTACCTTTGAGAGGTAGTGGTAAGGTCTGCGCACACTCTACCCTCTCTAGACTCCACTTTGTGAGATTTCACTGGGTATGATGTTGTTGTTGACCTTATTCCCTTTTTTTTTTTTGCACTTTTCGTTTTTAAAACCATGTCTTCACTTGAATAGCAGGAGGGATGGAATTTCGTTCACTTGTTGATCTTGTGCTTACACACATCCTCTACCAACACTGGGGTAGTCTTATGGTCGTGTAATGAAAGGCAATTTCATTTTTAATTGGCTAAAATCATGATTCGGATTGGACATGTGATTCTGTAGTTCAAGTAAAGGTGGTTTTTCAACTTCAGATTGTTCCTCACATAGATGGCATCTAAATTTCAAAAAGAAAAACCCCTCTTTTGTAGGTTGTGCTGTGTCAGTCTGTTATCACTAATCAAGTGAATCTGTCCACTTTGTAAGATGCTCCAAAACCAGTTGGGGGTGGAAGAGTTAGGTTTGCCAAGTGTTGAGGACATAGTTAAGTAAATGTAAGTATGTTCTCTCTAACAACTTAAGCTTTTAGATGAGATGGTTACACAATTCAATGTGATATTAGAGGTAGGTTAGTGTTCAAGTTTATTGGGGCTTTACGGGTAAAATGCAAACAAAGCATGGGCTTTAATGAAAGAAGGCTCAAAGGTGGAAAACATAAATATTTTAAATATGTTTAGTCTTAAGATTAATAATGATAAGCATGAATGACAATTATATGTACACAAAAATTGGAAAAAAATTACAATAAAGTGAAACATCACTTGTTTGATGTCGCCTCTTCATGAGAGACCCATTAGCAAGGAAAGGTATGCCTTAGAACCTTCATGGCGAGTGAGATGAAGCTCTCGACACATTTTGAGCCTTACTCAGGGTTTAAGCACACTTTTGACAACATTGAGCTAAACCAACCCCTATTATTGTTTGTCCCTATGTTGGGGGTGAGGGGGGTGTTAAGTGCCATACTGTTTGGGGAATGGTTGCGCGGTCTTTATATGGTCTTGGCCGATCCTCACTTCATCAACTAGCCTTTGGGGTTGTATTAGAACTCAACAAGGTCCATTTATTTAGGGGTGCGGGTTGGGTCAAATTTGAGCGGGTTATAATCAAGACAACAAACGGGTCAAGACCCAACCCAACCCGAATTTGCTTGGATCAAAATGGGTTGGGTCAAAACGGATTGAGTAATGGGTTATAGAGCGGGTCAAGACCCAACTCGACCCAATTTTTACTAAGTTTTACTTATTTTATTTGCTCTTTTTCAATATTTTAATACTTAATTAAATTATATTTTTCTTTATTGTGACTATATAAAACATATCAAATTAAAAAAAAAAGTGTTTTAAAGATATTTTGGCAAGATCTCTCTCGAGTCAATTTAGGTTGCATATCAGCCCAATTTTAAATGGATTGAAATTGGTTGGGTTGAGATGGGTTGAGCTAATAAATGAGTGGGTTATTAACCCGCCCAAACTTCAACTAGTTGGGCGGATTGGGTTTAATTTTGCCACCCCTACATTTGTTTTCCAACCACAAGAGATAGTCCGATCTTGACCTGAGAGGGAGGAGTTGCTCAGAAGCTATGATAGTGAACGTACCCCCTCTGGATACCAAACATTGCAGTTTTTCCTGAATCTGATGTCCCAACTTTGTTAGGTCTGAAGTTTGAAAGTACTGCACAGGGGTTGTAGGAAAATTGTAGTGTTTGGTAAATTGTTCCTTGAGGGGAAGAGTGACCAAGCCAAGAATCTTGCTAGAAGCTTATTCTTCTCCATTACTATTTTTTAAGTGTGCGCTATATATGTTTCTTCATTGTAAATCACATGTTTCCTTTTTCTTTTGTTTGGGTGATGAGCCTGTGCACAAGCTTGCAGTGATTTTGTGGAACATGTGAATAGACTCCTCCATGTTGTCTTGCAGTGTTTTACATTAGTTATCAGTGTATGCTTGCTATTGACATATATAAATTTGGATAGCTCCACACAATGCAAACTAATTCACCGAGTTTTGAAGGCTGCAGTTGGTCTTAAAGGTTGACTCGCCCCACACAGATTTCTCTGTCAGGAAAAACGGTTATATTGTAGGTCTCATGAATTTTACTTGTCAATAAGAAGTGTGTTATATGTACTCAGTTCAATACTGTAAAACAGTGCCATGGTTGCTTAATATAAAACTAACGCCTTTCGTTTACATATAATTTTCTGATATATACTAACCTTTATTGTTCTTAACAGGTAAATCACGAGAGTGATCTAGCAGTACCAGCCTCTGTACCTTTTGATGCTGATGCTGCCAGTTTAATTAGTGGTTTTGGGTTGAATGAAATTGTGGGACAGATAAATGAAACACAGAGTTTTGATCTTACCTCAGAACATGTACTCTCTGGAAAAAGTAAACCCAAGGGTATTTCCTTGTACCAAAGGGTGATGGCTGCTTTAATACCTGAAGAGCTTTATTGCAATGGAAAGGAAGACCTTAACTCCAATGTTTATCGATCTGGATTTGAGATGGAGATGGATTCAGAATCTGATACCTCCTGTGCACAGATGTTATATAGGACTGATGTGTCCCAATACTGTGCTTCTAATGGATTCAGGATAAACGCCAATGGGTGTTCAGTTGATAACTTGGATGTAATCAATGCTGATACTGTTACATCTGCAGAAGTGGGGAATTTTTCAAGCTATAATCAGTCACAGAATGGTCTACTTCCAGAACACCGAACATTGCCTGGCTTTGTTTGTTCCGAGTATCAGTATGATGAGATGTCAGTTGATGAGCGACTTCGCCTGGAGATCCACTATATCGGAATATATCCGGACTTGGAGGTAGGTTGGTGGAATTTCAGTATGCTGGATAGTGATGTGTACTTTGTGCTATATCTTCTCAGGGTTTACCGTTCCCTTTTTTGCTGATTCCTTATTTTCCATGTAGTCTGATTTAGCTGAGACTGGAAATGAAGAGATCAGTGCAGAAATCAGTAAAGTACAAGAGAAACACCAGGAAATGGTTAGTACTTCTTGGAATTCTGTATCTTGGAAGAATATCTCTTCCTTTTCTGTTTGTTGTTTTTTTGGATAGATTAAAGAAGAATCTCTCTTCCTCTTTCCTCTGTCTGTCACTGTATGCCCGGCATTTCTTCTTGCTCCGCTTGATTCGTTGAGTTAACTTGTGGGTTGATGATGAGTCAGCTTTTCAACTTCATGCATCCTGTCACCTTAATGAGTCCTCGTTGGATGTTATAACTTGTAAGGTTGAATCTTGGTTTTCTCTCTCTCTCTCTTTGCCACAGTGCAATTGGGCATCTGTAGTTGAGCTTCATATCATATTTGTGACTATCAGTTATCTCTTCCTTTTCTGTTTGTTGTTTTTTTGGATAGATTAAAGAAGAATCTCTCTTCCTCTTTCCTCTGCCTGTCACTGTATGCCCGACATTTCTTCTTGCTCCGCTTGATTCGTTGAGTTACCTTGTGGGTTGATGATGAGTCAGCTTTTCAACTTCATGCACCCTGTCACCTTAATGAGTCCTCATTGCATATTATAACTTGTAAGGTTGAATCTTGGTTTTCTCTATCTCTATTTGCCACAGTGCGATTGGGCATCTGTAGTTAAGCTTCATATCATATTTGTGACAATCAGTTTCTGGTTCTATCTTTACATTGCTGCTTTTATGTTATTTATTGCAATCAGATTTAATGATATAGGCCCATTATTGTACCTTTGTCAAAAAAATAAAATAAAGTATAGGCCCATTTATTTCCACTTAATGGAGTCCTGAATTTGAATCAATCCTTCCTCGTTAATTGCATTTGTTTTTATTTTACTAAGTTCTGTTACAAGCACTCATTTGCTCTTAATGGGGTTGTCTCATCCAAATCTAATCTTGTATAGATTAATATACTTCAGGTAAAAGTTCATGCGAAGGTGACTTTTCATCACTATGCTATCCACTATTACCATATGACTATTACCACCAGCTTCTACCTCACAACCACCATCGTCAACCGCCATCGCAGAATCCCCCTGGCACAACCACCATCGGCAGGCGCACTGCACACCCACCAGCGCCAACCAGCTCCACGATGAACCAGCTTCATTGTCAGCCTATGGCACCAACCACCACCACCTCAACATTCACCGCCGCCTACCACCCTACAACCATCAGTTTTAGCCATGAACACTTAACCACATCAGCTGCCACCGTCGCTAGCTGTTAGCGTGTGCTTCTTCGAACAAAGTTTTTACACCATGTAAATCAATATTTCTATAATATATTGTCGATATAATATTTTAGAGGTCCTTCAGATTTTTCATGCGGACGCTTAAATGAAGCTTATGACATATTGAACATCTGGCTTGTCCTTAAATGTGTTTTATTGAACACCCATTTTGACGTGGAAGTGTGTGTCTCACTCATGAACCTAAGCATGCTCACCAGAAAATCAATTTCCGACCATTTTCAATCCAACTCATCTTTTTGTATTCTTTGTCGGAATATTTCTCCACATGGACGTCCCTTCAAGACCTAAGCCCTCTCACTCTAATCACCACATATAACACCACCCTCAAATAACATCAGGCTATGTTGCTTGGACTCTTCAAAAGTGTCAGCTGGTGCGTGTTAGATTCGCCAAAAATAGTGTATTTTTAGAGAATCCGACATGGGTGCGGCATTGAAAGTGAAGAGTCCGCGCAATTTAGGCATCAAGTGTCCTTCCTCCCTCGCTCTTCCTAACCAACAAATTTTCCTTCTTCCCTTCTTTTCCATTGCTTATTACCTTGACTTCATTTGGTCCTTCATTGATTTTGCGCCTCACAACATCTGGGATTGAAGGAGGTGAGCGTTTCTTTCTCAACACAGATAATTGTCCTTCCAGCCTAGATTCCTTTTGTTACCATTTCATTTTGTGTATCTGCATGCATGGATCCTCTGGCAGCTCTTCCTTCTCAAGACACCACGATGAAGACCTTGTCAACCTTTGTTGTTTTGGCAGCATTCCTTTGTAACCCTCAAAATTTCAAAGCTGCTCCCACTTCGATTTCGACTTAAAAAAATGACTTGAATGGTACGCTCAACTTGGGGGATTGTTACCGAGCTGTTTCCATTTGCTGTGAAACGGCTTAGGTCATCTCCAGTACGATTTATCATACCTCCCGCTGGAATTGTTTTCACGTTAACTCCTCCCTAATTTTTTTATAATTTTAATTTTCTTTATGACATGCCTTGTTTTCATTGGTTGTGCTTGTATGGTCAATGACAAGTGAAATCTACACTAAAAGTTGTGTAGAATTGTCAAACTTGTGTTTAATAGGCACTTGTTGAGCATAGATCAAAGGTTCAATGGGTCATAAGCTTAAGTTGAGAGTGTCAATAAAATATCCGGACAACTTTAAGGCCGACCCATTTATTTTTCCAATATTTTAGTTAATATATATTTAGATTATATATTCGTATTGGGGCGGCATGGACGAAATAGAGATTTGCCTCTATAGTACTGTGTAATGAGTAGATACCCCCTAAAGTTAAAGGTAAATTTTACAAAATGGTGGTGAGACTGTCTTTGCTGTGTGGGGTGGAGTATTGGCCTATCAAAAACTCACACGTTCAGAAGATGCAGGTCGCGGAGATGAGGATGTTGAGATGGATGTGTGGACATACCAGGAGTGATAAAATTAGGAGTGAGATAATTCGGGGAAGTTAGTGGTGGCCCCTGTGGCTGAGAGGAGGAGGGAAGCGAGATTGCGATGGTTTGGACATGTGCAGAAAAGAGTGTCGATGCTCCTGTGAGGAGGTGCGAGAGGTTGGATTTAGGGGTCATACGGAGGAGTAGAGGTAGACTGAAGAAGCATTAGGGGGAGGTGATCAGACAAGACATGGCAAAACTTGATCTCACCGAGGACATGGCCTTAGATAGAAAAGAGTGGAGGTTATGTATTAGAGTAGCAGACTAATAGGTTAGTAGAGTTCGGTTGATGTCTGACCTTGGGGTATAGCAGGGTAGTAAGATTGGTCGTGTCTTTCTATAATATATTGTCATTACCTATCTTATATATATTAATTTTATCGTATTTACTTACTATCATGTGTCTTTCGGTATTAGTCGTTCTTTCTTTTTTCTTTTCTTCTCCTTTCTCCCTTTTCTCCCACATCTAGTTTATTCTGGTTATAGGTTTTTGAGACGAGGGCTCCAAGGAAACAACCTCTCTACCTCTGTGAGGTAGTGTTAAGGTCTGCGTATATTTTACCCTCCCCAGATCCAACTTGTGGGATTCCACTGGGTATGTTGTTGTTGTATTTGTTAGATTTTGAACACAGATAAATTCTGGGGTTAATTATGGGTTTCCATTTCTAGCTCTTATGTGGGTCGTAATTAGGGACAGAAATAGAATATTTGAGAGGATTGAAAGTGATTTGTGTACATTTGAGGAATAACCTTTTGTTCTGATTTCTTTTTGGTGCACCATTAAGATTCCAGTTTGTATAGATGATTGGATCTCTTTAGTAGAAACTCATGTTTTGATGTAGTTCTCGACCTTTTGGTATACCTGTTGTATACGTGAGTTTTTTCTAATGTTAAATAAGATTACTTACCTTAGCCAAAAGAAAAAATCAAGTCAAACACTAAAGAAAACAAGAAGTCTTAATTGTTTACTATTTAGATCTAGGGACAACTTCATAATGATCATACATATTGAAGTCAGACATCTTAATTTTAACAAAAAACGAACAGGTGTTTGATCTCCTTTATTGTTATAAAATTTTCGAGCAATTGGTTTCTCTATTGGGAGTCTTACTCATCTGATTGCTTCTGTAGGTTTCCAAGAAGAAAAGAATGCTGGAGAAACTGCTAAATTCATCTACAGAGATGAGAAAGTTTCAAGAGATGTACACAATTTATGCTTCTTTCAGATGCCTAACATTGACCGTTCTTAATACTATTCATCATGGTAACAACTTCAAAATTTGTCTTGTAGGGAGTTCGAACAGCGTGCTCTTGATAAACTGGTTGCAATGGCATATGAAAAATATATGGTAATTTGAAGCTTCTAAGCAATATTTATTCTTAAATTTTAGATTTACATCCTCGGAGAATGGGACAAAATGTAGCTAACTACTTATCTCTACTTGAGGGATCAGAGTTCAGATATATTGCAATTTGTTCATTTGTGAACTTCCATTTTCATATTACTGAATGGTGATCAAGATTTCGTCATGTGAAATATGGTCAAACTATTATAACCAGGACAATTGTTTTCTATTCGATCCTTGCTGATCTTCTTCTTTTCTTGTTTCTCCGGATAAAGGAGCTTGAACTGTTACTGTGTAATGGTAGCTTCAATAGCTTATTTAAACAGGTTTTATGTCAACTTTGTGTCAGTTGCAATTTTCTCCTTAATCATTTCGTGTAGGACTTCTATTGAACTTATGTCTTTACTTCAACTAGTGTTAAAACCAAAGCTGATTGCGGTGTTCATCTAGTTTTGATCCCCAAAAAGAAAACAGGAGGTTGCAGTTATAATTTTAATTCTTGTAACTTCTTGTGCTCTACATGTGTTATCGTTGCGCAAGTTGATATTCTTGCAATGTGGTCAGTCTGTGTCTTCGCAGAAGAGTCCACCAGAATTTTCATCGCCTTTCTGCTTATTTTTATATTTCCCTCATTCTTGTTCTTCAAATAGTTATGTAGACATCAAGTAACTCTGCTGCTCATAGTATCATCGTTGATAGACATGTGCATTTATGTATATATTGCTGCATGATACTGTCTTCTTAAATCATGTCATTTGAGTCTTGAAGTTGTTGAATTGAAATGATTCTGCCTTGACAGAGCTGTTGGGGTCCAAATGTTCATGGGATGAAGAGTGCTAGTGGGAAAATGGCCAAGCAAGCTGCCTTAGCTTTTGTCAAGCGAACTTTGCATCGATGCCAAGAATTTGAGGTGACGAGAAAGAGTTGTTTCAGTGATCCTTTGTACAAGGATGTGTTCCTTTCTGGGATATGCCGCCTTAGTGATGGACAAACAGATTCAAACACTGATGGCGAAGCTGGAAAATCTTATATCAGCACATCCGGCTGTTCAGGTGAAGCAAGAATTTCAGGTATTTATTAATGCTGAAGCAAGGCATGAGTATAACACTCTTAAATTCTTATTGTCTAATTTTGTAAGTCTCTTCTGCAGCTTTGGGTGCACAGCAAAGCCCATCACTAAACCAGGACATATCCTTTGAAGCCAATTTACTTTCTGAAGTAAGTAGGGTCAAGCGGAGGGAGTTGGATGATGTTCTTGGTACTACCAGTGGTATTTCTTCAGGCATAGGCGGTTCACTTTTAAGCAGTGCTAAAGGAAAGAGAAGTGAGAGAGATCGAGAAGGAAAAGGAAGTGGCAGAGAGGCATTATCCCGCAATGGAACAACCAAAACTGGTCGACTTGCCTCTTCCAATGTCAAGGGAGAAAGAAAGCCCAAGACAAAAGCTAAGCAGAAAACTGCTCAGTTATCAACCTCTGTCAATGGGCTTTTTGGCAGGATGTTGGAGCCTAAATTGCCAGGATCTTCAATAGCTAAATCAAGTGGTACAAGCGCCACTGGTACTGGAAATGATAATACTGAGTGTGACCTGGAGGAACTAGAGGATCCCATTGACTTATCCGGCCTGCAACTCCCAGGAATGGATGTTTTAGGTGACCCTGACGATCTTGGTGGTCAGGGACAGGACATAGGCTCATGGTTGAACATTGATGATGACGGATTACAAGATCATGACTTCTTGGGCCTTGAGATTCCAATGGATGATTTGTCAGACTTGAATATGATGGTTTGAAGCTTCTTTTGCTGTATATTCCTGTTTATTACCTTTCACTGGAGAATTGTTGTCCAGAGATGACCACCAGTTACATGTGGGTTGTGTGACTTTGCAGTGCGTAATTAGGCCTGCATATTCTTTGGGATACCTGTGTACCATTACATTTTTGAGTGAACCCTTATTGGAGGAAGGGTTTTGTTCGTATAAGTTGATGACTTTGACTGTAAAGATCTTTTTGTACAATGGTCAACCAGTACCCTAGTCATAGTATCATAGAAGCACTGTACTTTGGATGTAGCAATACAGGTCAGGGAACGTCTTCTGTACATAGCTTTTGATTTTTCAATAAGATCACTTTTATAAGTCATCCCATTCTCTGTTTCCATTATTATAATGCTTAAATGAATGTCTGCCTGCTCTGTTTATTTGTCTTATTAAATGTCTACGGTTATCATAGTGTAACTGATGTCATGGTGACTATATCGGTCTTTGGATGATGCAGGAAGGTATTACAGTTCAGGTTTGTTTCTGCTTGTATGGTTAGCCGTTAAATGAACAGTGTTAGCTTTGGGAATGCTATGTGGCGACCTTTTTATTCTTCATTAGTCTGATGAGCTGAACTTATGTTTATAATTTTGTAAAATATATCTCCCAATTCTGTGCATTTGGTTACATGTGATTGTAGTATGTTATTCTGTCTGGAATTGTCAACATTAAAATTTAATCTTCGCAGACTATCATGGGAATGGGAAATTGCTCATCGTGTTTGTACATCATTGTGTTTGGTTTAATTTAGCTGCGACTTGAAATATGATGACAGATTTAGTCTGCATTTGTTTGCTCTGACGGAACACTTGTTTACTCAAACCAGGATTCAAATTACATCAGCAGATGGAGGTATGGTTTCAGTCTATAGCCATTCTCTGTGATAGTCTAGCGAATTGGGTATGTTCTGTTTAGAATTCTGTTTTGCATCCTCCTGAACATTCTGCATTATTTGCCTTTTTTTCCGATGACGAGGGAAACCAGTGCCTCTACCCTTTGAGTGCGCAAAGGTTAAACCCCTCGATCCCATGCAATAGCTCACAAACCACACAGGAGAGGTAAGTTGCATTAGGCAAGCCCAGCGTGACTAGCTCGACCAAGAAGGGTTTCCCTTTGCTTTCACTTGCGAGGGGTTTTGAACTTGAGACCTCCAACACGGAAGTCCCAAGCCCAAACCACTGGGCCACCCCAAAGGATCATTCTGCATTATTTGCATTTGTTTGTGCACAATGTGTGTTGCATATTTGTTCAGCTTTTAAGTGCTGTTGGATTAAACAATTGAAAATTGTGTCTTCTATTTGAGACCGCTAACGAATCCCCATTCTTCAGTTTCCATTCTAATCTAAGAACATACACAAGTTGAAAATGAGGTGTCTAGGTCTTTTTTATACTTGGTGTAAACAGTAAAGGGGTGTACCTAGAAGACCATGCTTTAATTTTTGATGTTTTAGATTCCGTGTAAGAAGAAACAGGATGGTAGGATCATCTGTGAGTGTCTTTTTGTAATTATGGATGATTTCCACAGTTTTGAAGTGGAGTGTTCAATTTAAAATTTAGATAGATACAAATCTGTTACCTTCTCAAAATAAATAAATAAATTCCAATAAATGTACTCCTGGTTAACTGCAAAAATAATTTGCAGTAAATTACGTTGTATGATCTATTAAATGTGTAATATCTTTGTATATTGTGTTGTTATTGTCTTGGCATTCATTTTGTTATTCTATTGCCTTTACAAATTATCATTTGCTTTCTATTCTAGTCATTTGGTTTCATATCTAGTATTTTCTGCTTTTGGGGATGATATTTTTGAGATGAGGGTCTCTCGGCTGTACGTTGTACCCTCCCTAGACCCCACTTGTGGGATTTCACTGGGTATGCTGCTGCTGTTGTTGTTTGTAATATCTGCGTAATAACCATTTCTCTGGTTCGATGGCCGTAAGCTCGTATTGATTAAGTTATTCTAGGGTGCCAGCTGTCTGTTGTGGATTTCTTTTGTCAGTCTCTAGCTATCCTCAGGATAAATTGTACCGTGTGATCTCAGGAAATTGACAGCCATATTTTCTGATCTGTATTTGTTAACTTCATTTTTAAGAGGGCTATTGTCTAAATTAAGTTTCAGATGGTCGGTCCCATATAGTCACTGGTCAAAATTTGCTAACTTTCTGAAGGCGTGTGATGTTCATAGTAGTTCCCTCATTTTTGTCTGACTTCAAGAGGCCATGCTCCTATGTTATAACTAACTTGTTCTCGCATCTTAACAGCTGAATTTTTATTCTCCTTTTCCAGTCTCTTCTCAAATTTATTCTTTGTAAAATGGCTGGAGATTTCCAGTAAGAAAAACTCAAGATTAGGAGAAGGAAAGCCACCCAGACCCAGCATAGCTGCACCAGGCTGACAGGGAGGTGAGGCACTGGAGATAGCTCACTAGGATTTATATATGACTGCTGACTGTGAAATGTGGCCGTTACAGATGATTTTGCTGGTTGAGTTGTTGATTGAGTAGCAGTGAAGGTACTCTTGTTCCTCATGTTCTCATTTGTTTTGTACCGTCTTAGGTTGGTTAATTTCACTTGTTTTTCTGCAGAAGAAGTAAATTAAGAAGTAGCAACTCATAGGTAGCTGAGGACTTTCTGCAAAATAATTTGCAGTAAATTACTTTGTACGATTTATTAAATGTGTAATATCTGTGCAATAACCATTTCTCTGGTTCGATGGCAGCAAGCTCGTATCGAATAAGTTATTCTAGGGTGCCAGCTATCTGTTGTGCATTTCTTTTGTCAGTCTCTAGCTATCCTCAGGATAAATTGTACCATGTGATATCAGGAAATTGACAGCCGTATTTTCTGATCTGTATTTGTTAACTTCATTTTTAAGAGGTCTGTTGTCTAAATTAAGTTTCAGATGTCTGTTGTCTAAATTAAGCTTCAGATGGTCCCATATAGTCACTGGTCAAAATTTGCTAACTTTCTGAAGGCATTTGATGTTCATATTAGTTGTGCCTCATTTTTGTCAGACTTATAGAGGCCATGCTCCTATATTATAACTAACTTGTTCTGGCTTCTGAACAGCTGAATTTTTATTCTCCTTTTCCAGTCTCTTCTCAAATTTATTCTCTGTAAAATGGCTGCAGAGTTCCAGTAAGAAAAACTCAAGATTAGGAGAAGGAAAGCCATGAGGCACTGGAGATAACCCACTAGGATTTCTATTTGACTGCTGACTGTGAAATGTAGCCATTACAGATGGTTTTGTTGGTTGAGTTATTGATTGAGTAGCAGTGAAGGTACTCTTGTTCCTCATGTTCGCATTTGTTTTGTATTGTCTTAGGTTGGTTAATTTTTCACTTGTCTTTCTGCTCTATGAAGAAGTTTGTTTTAAGAAGAGCAGCAACTTGTAGGTAACTGAGGACTGTTTGCCTCAGCTTGCAGTGCAAAGGGTGGAAAGCTCTTGCTTCAAAGTCTTAGGCCCAGCTCTTCTAGTCAGAGAAGAGTTCAGTTGTGAACCTATGCACTCCTGTCCTCCTGTTGTTTCAATCGCGATAAAGTATCGTGTGATTCTTTCTATCCCTCTTGGAAACACCATGATGAGTCATGAAAATATGACTCTTATGACGCTTTAAACATAGGATTTTTGGGAGTTCTCAAGCAATTTTGTGGGTTTGATGTTTTGTTTTGTGTTGAGTTGCAGGAAAATGGGGAAGGCATGGAAACTCGGGCAATGTGCAGGAAAGAGCTTAAGTGTGCCCACACGGGAACCACCACGGGCCGTGCAATGCCAAGGGATCGTGTGAAGTGCCCAGAATTGGCAGGATACAAAGTTGAGCAGCAAAGGAGCCAAGTGAAGCACCACGGGCGCCCTCATGGCCCGTGAAGCTCTAAATGACTCGTGATGACCTCTCGTGATCCCACACTTGGGTTTGTGTAGATGCGATGGAACAATATGGACCAAGGTTGGTTCCATGGGCCCCTTGCATGGACCGTGGAACCGTGTACGGATCGTGGGTCTACGATGAAGTTGATGTGACTTTGGGAAATCATCGTCGTAAATCAATAAAACCATGCAAGTGTGAATCAACGTGACCCTACACGGGCCGTGGACCACACCATGGACCGTGACGAGGGTCGTGGAGTTGAGGCAGTGTTTGGCAGTGAGGAAATTCTTTAAGGCAAGGTTCACGGGCCATTTTCGCGGATCGTGAACCTCACCATGGTTCGTGCTGGCCAAGTGGAAAGGGAGCATGGAGTTGAAGCCTAAGTGAAGGATCAGACGGTTCGTGCACAGTGTCATCTATGCCGACGTCTATTTTTCTATTTTAAGTTGGATTTGGTTTTTCCATGTTCATGTAAGACTTTTATATTCCGTTTTTACTTGCTATTAATTGCTGGAGACTAGAAACGACGAGAGAACATTATTTAACACATATTTTCATTGAGATTTCGGATTTTTGATCTTTCTTTTTGAGATTTTAATTCGTGGATCTCCTCTATTATGAATTGTAAGTTCTCAATCATGATTTTCTTGTTGTGGGTTATTTACATTGAATAGTATACGCTAAACCCTCAACTAGGGTTATAAGAACCATGACAATTCAATAAGGCATACAAATTTGAGTTGAATTTTGGGATTGGTCATTACATATATTGTATCATTCTTCACTTTGATTTCTTTTTTAATGAGTTGACGCATTGAGGGTATATCT
>JAPFFP010000099.1:3044345-3055142 GCA_026153255.1 Solanum medicagineum
GGCTTCTAGTTAGCCTATTGACCAATTAGGTCCCAAACTTTTCTATTTTAATCCAATTAAGGACTCCCGACTTCAACATAATCATACCCGCCAAATTCACTTGATTCCATAATTATGCACCATAAGTTTATTTAAGTTTAAAATATACAACGATCACAGCAAATTTTCCAAATGGGCAATTGACCTCCATTTAGCTAATTATGGGGTCTAACATGTTACATAGTTGTGTTGAACAACTCGCAAATCCTCTTTTAATTAAGATAGAGTTAAAGGAATCCAAGTGACATTTGGAAATTAAAGGGCCCACAAATTGCAATTTGAATTCCAGGGTGAAACAATTCTTAATTAGTTGACTTGAATCCTAATTTTGTTACCTCCACCATGATTCTTAAGGTGGGAATACAATAAATTAGTGGCTCTCTAATAATGTTATTATAATAATAATTATAGTATTATAACATTAATTTAATACTTCATGTCTAGTCTTTAAAAGATAAATATCTTGACAAGACTTGAAGTAGGGGGCATTTGTAATCATATAAAATTTATTAAAATATAAATTTTACAATATGTTTCAAATTATATTAAATTCAAAAAAAATATATATTAGTCCAAGTGAATATTATGGATTAATATAATTGGGTTAATCAATTAAGTCCAAAAACAAATGAATTTAATTAAAAACCCAAAGTTATTTATGTGGACTACAAAAGATGACCCACTTTATTAGACCCAATATCCTATCATCCTAGAGGCCCGCTTGACGCCACGTGCCGGATGACGTGGCTCGCCAAGTGAAATAAAGAAATCAATAGGATCACACCATGTGTCGAAATGACATGACATTCCTGTCCAAATTAAAGACCGATAAATATGTGCCACATGTGCAAGTGATGTGTCTCAACCAATCATATATCGCCATGTCACTTAAAAGGAAACCTATACTTATCACTTTTCTATGCAATGTCACCTTAAATCTGATTGACCAGAAGAAAGTCTGATTCCATCATAACTCAAGGAAACCTATTCTTATCACTTTTCCTGAGCCATGTCAACTTAAATATAATTGTCTGGAAGAAAGTTTGATTCCACCATGACTCCTCTATTCTACAACTATATAAAGGGTTCCTCATTATTCAAAATTCACATCAAGAATTCCAACCAGAAGACAGAGAGAGCTCGTGGATCAAACACACAGATTTCTCTACAAGCAACAAGAATTCAAGAAATCAAGCATTCAAGTTCAAGAACACATCAAGATCAAGACCACCAGATTCAAGAACAAGCTCAAAAGCCCTTGGATTCAAGTAAAAGTCAAGATCAAGTTCAAGAACAAATCCATATCAAATTCAAGTTCAAGATCATCAGATTCATATCAAGATCAAGACTACTGAATTAAGCCCAAAAGCCCTTGAATACAAATACAAGTCAAAATCAAATACATCAAGTTTTTCAAGATTCAAGATCAAGCTAAAGAGCCCTTGAATGTATATTTGAAAAGGTGAATTAGAGGGTTCATAGAGATTGTAAAACTCACTCCTAGAAATAAAATACTACGTTTGTTGCAATATTTTTCGTTCCTTGAATAATATTTTCTAAGACGTAAATTTTATTGTCATACAGACTTATCACAAGATTAACAATTAGTACCACGATAAGTTATTTCTCGCTGAGGGTAGAACAATAATCGCAGGATAACTTATGCTGGAAAAAACTATATACAAATTCAAAACCCCCCCTTTAAACTCTTTTTTTAACCCTATTTATATATTCATGTATATTAACATAATTTTTAATAAAGTTTATAATAACATTCACTATATTAATTAATTGTTATTTTTATGATAACATATTTTTCTATTAAAAATTATATTTTATAGATACAATTTCTATTCATGAATATATTATAAGTTGAACTTATTTGTCTAATACTTATTTTTATTTTTATTTCGTTTTCTCTTAAAATGTTTACTTCACTATTAAATTACATATTGTTAATTAAATAGTTTATTACTAACTTAAAAATTGTATTCTATATATTAATTAAAATATAGATAATTTTAAATTTTAATAATTTTTTTACTTTAACAAACTTAAATGAAAATCTTATTTTTAAGATATATAAGATGGACGTTTCATTTCTAATCTAAATGAGATGAAAGTTTTATTTTTTAAGCTAAATAAGATGAAATTTTTATTTAAAGCTAAATAAGATGAACATTTTGTTTTTAAGTTAAATTTGATTAAAGTTTAATTTTAAAAATACACAACATAATCATAAAATTATATACACAATATTATTTACATTAAGTAAGATGCAAATTCTATTTTAAGTATGAATAGCTAAAGCTTGCAAAGAAATATTTTTTTAAAAAACTAAATGAGGTGGAGGATATTTTTGTAATCAAACAACTTATTCCTAGAAATTATGCAATGAATAGTATTTTGAATATGACAAACCAAACAAGCAATAGAAATTACTCTTAGCATAAATAATGCCATCATAACTTATTCTATCATAAGTAATCCCATCATAACTTGTATCCAAACCAAACAACCCCTTAATGGACCTATGACCCAAACTTTTTAGCTTCTTACCCCACTTTCCCCTTTTATGTCACCCTGATGTTGTGCTAACATCAGCATGATATCACCATAAATACTATGAAATAATCCTTCGTGATACTCTAACAGTATATATATACCATATCGATATCATATAAAATGAGTTCAATCCTCTACTCTGATGGTGTATTGATACCCAATTTGTATGTTATAGAATTATATTTTTTTTAAGAAATAAATAAGAAACAAATTAAAAAATTATTAAACTCTAAATTAGTAGAAAATATATTCATTGCGATACTTCGTAGGTATATTTATACCATATCGGTATCATATAAGACTAGAGAATTATAAAGCTAAAAAATTGTTTACTAAATCCTAAATCAGTAGAAAATATATTCTTATGATACTCACTCGATATATTGATACTGTAATGACCCTCCAGGTCATTTATATGATTTTGCTGTTGTTATGTTGATTTGAGCATGTGTATAGTGACCTTGGAATTATATGAGGTGATTATTGGTCGGGTTATTTGGGAATTATGTGAATTTTTGAGTTAACAGGGAAGTTATACTAGTAAAAAGAGTTTTCGAGTAAAATCCTAGCAAATGACCTCGGAATGAAATTCTGACTCCATTAGCTCCAGAACGGTCGAATGAGGCTAGGAACATGTCCGGTGCAACTATATCGTGGACTGCAAATTTGACCGCTGGAATCGGTTAATAGTTGACCTAGACAATGCTCTTGGGAACTATTACCGGATGACAATTTTGATACTGCAGTAAGCTTTGTATGTTGATTTTGGTCTGGGTCAACCTACGTTTGATACCAAGGACTTTCGGATGTGATTTGACCTCCGGATAAAGAAGTGGGACCCTCACTTTATCGTATAAAGCTCCATTGGAAATTTCAACTACATCGTTGGATCTGGAACGTCAAAATCCATAGGGTTACTTAGTTCATTTGCAAAAATTGAAGTTCGGATGAGCTCGAAACCTCGAAAAAGAGATTGAAGGATTAATGGAAAGAGAGGAGAATGACATGGCCCTTTGGGGGGCTGCCATTTGGCACAATCTGACGCTGCCATGTTGTAGTGAGCTATCTGCAGTATATATATATGCACACCTTTTCCAAGAAATTAGTGATAAATATATATATATTTTCCTCCAACTTTACATTGCGATTTTGAGCTCATTTTTCATCCGATTTGAGTGATTCAAAAGGATACGTGACTCAATTTTTTTTGAAAGGAACACTATGGTGGTGTCAAAATTTGATTTTGGCACATATTCTGAGGTAAAATCCCTATTTCTTTACTGATCATATAGTGGAATTGGTGAAAACATTACAATGTGAAATCTCGGTCATTTCTCAACTAAATTAAGTAAGACTTGTGTCTAAGTTGTTTTATTTTATGAGTGGAACGTTGTGGTATGCTTGGATTTTGTTTTTGTGAAATTTGACCAAGAATTTGTGTAAGAAATATTTCCGATAAGAAATGCAACTTTGTTTTTGAGCCATTTCTCTGTCTGCTGAGATCTGTATTGGGATCAATTTTTGGCTATGGACTCGGGGTGATGTAAGGAACATTTTATGGGTGTTGGTTTGGAATTTTGGGTGTGAGCCCTATTTTTTTTCTATTTTAGTCCTAATTAATGTAATTTCACCTCTTTCCTATGACTTTACAGCCAAATCAACCGTAATGATCGTGTGACTTATATTTTGGCAACTGAACAAAATTGGGATGTGGTTCGGAGGGAAAGGCTAAATTGGATCAATTCGGAGCATGAGACATTAGATGCCAGGTAGGCTAGGCTTTCTCTAAACCCTAGAATGAGCTGAAATTTTTGCATATTTGAGTTGGAATGTGTAGGAATGTACTGTTTATGGATTGACTTGTGGAGTATATGTTGTATGTGGCTGGATGTGATCTGTGTGTTGTGTACATATAATGTTATGGGGTGGTAATTATTGTATTGAGGGTTGTATTGGTTGTAGCTGCTATATTACCTAAGTTCTTATAGTATATGACTACGAAAGGGCCTGAAATGAGTCAGTTGGAACTATGAACATGTGATAGGTATGTACACGGAGCTTGACTCTTGCTTGTATGTGTGTGTAGTCTGAGGCTACCGGAATATTGTGATACCCCGTAACTTTATGCTCTTGTATATCCATGTTTCAGGCCTCATTTGGTGAGGTTTGATGTGTACTAGATTCATGGGAGACTCCTAGTACCTAAAATAGTTCAAGACTTACCTCTAAGTTGAGTTTTGGGTGTTATTTCATACAAAGGTCAATGTTAAACTAGCATAACTCTTTTCACAATTGGAACTGGGTGGCCTGAAACATTTCAAATGGAAGCCCTTTGAGTTAGCTTCACAACGCACATTGTTTCACCTTATTCCAACATCGGATGAAGGAGTTATGACCATTTTCGTGAGACCCTCCCGTGCAGTGAAGCCCCATGGGCACCCATAATAGCAGTGTCGTCTTGTATGGCTCGTGTAAAGGGGTATGGGCCTGTCACTTGGGAATGTGGTGGCCAACAACATTTTCCTGTCTAAGTGAGGTGGGATAGACCAGTACACGTTTCGTGTAACACTACACGGTCCGTGAAAGTGGCCGTCAAAGTGACGAGACATCAATTTTTCCAAGTTTCCCAACTTGTATTTTTTCACTACGGCACTTCACACGGGCACTCCACATGACCCGTGGAGTGCCACACGGCCAGTGAAGTCTCCAGTGGGGTGACACTTTACCATTTTTTCCATCCGTTAACTAATGGTATTTTCGTAAATGCTAATTATCCTAATGATCCTTTTTGACTTTTTAGGCAATTTTAACCTTCCTAGAAGACCTAAACTCTAATCTTAAGGACCCAATTTCATTACTCTCATCTCAATCACACTCTCAAATCCACTCAAGAGTCTCCATCAAGATCCAATTCAATTTCAAGGAAACCTAAGAACAAGATTGGATTCAAAAATCATTTCCAAGCCTCCATTTTTCCCAATCTCAATTCCAAGCAACTCTAGAACTAAGGTATGTGGGTTTCTTTCATGGGTTCCTTTCATCCATGATACCCAAGCTTCCTTTTTCCTAAATTGCATGATTTAAAATTGAGTTTACAAATGGGTTTACTAGTATGAACATGTTTATGAACTATGTTAAAGCTATGTCAGGTTGTGACTATTTTGCTATGTTGTGAGCTATATATCTTGGATCTATTGTAAGTGTTGATGAGGGGTTTTGATGTGAATGTACTAGGGGTATTGCAAGGTATTGATTGATGGTTTTACAATAGATTTTCTTGCATGATTTCATCTCTAAATTGCATGGTCTTTTACCCCCACTAAACACCCCCAAAGTGTTTGATAAAATGTCCGGTTTTGGTTTCTTGAGGAATTGAAGGTCCTAAGCATGAGATATGATATGAATGATGTTATAATGATGAAATAAGCTTATGTATATGATTATTCCTATATTAAGTGTTTCATAAAACCATATGATGAATCCTATGTAAAGTGTAGAACTCGACCATGCCCAATCCGGGGGGTCTAAGCGCCCGGATAACCTAGTGAAGGGTTGTAGTACTTATCCACCTAAGTGATGGGGCAGCATCATCACTAACCTAGATGGGGTTTTGTACTCATCAACCTAGATGAGGGTTAGTACTCATCCTCCTTGGTGAAGGGGCGACATTATCACCAACCTAGATGAGGGTTAGTACTCGTCCACTTAAGTGATGGGGCGGCATCATCACTAACCTACCAAAGGGTTGTACTTCTGGAAATCTAGCTTGGTATTTTCTACACATAAGCTATCCTATATAAGCATGAGTGACTTAAGCATGTTTTACTCTAGCATTGATCATATATGCTATATTACTATATTATGCCTATTGTGTATTGATACGCATTTTGATTATGATGCCTATCTCTTGAAGCATTGCATCCTACATACTTAGTACATTCAAATATACTAACACATACTCTATTCCCACATGATGTTACCATGTAGGAACTGGGGCTTCATTTGGTCATCATCCTCCTCCATGTGGCTAGTGGTATTTATTCAAGCTAGTTGATGACTCCTCATGTGCGAGGGCAATATCTATGTTGTTAAGTTATGTATTAACGACTATCCTTCTTTTTGGTATACTTTTACTATGAGAGTGAGCCCGGTTGCTTGTCTTGGCCCCCGTTAAGTCCTATGTTAGAGGTGTTGTTGGGCAAGTTATGTATCATGCTTGAGCTTTGACTTACTTATGATATTCAAGCTATTTAAATATGTGTCTCTCCCTTAGTCCCAATTCCCCTTATTTATGTTTCTTATGTTGTTTTGCATTGCTTTCGCGACCAAGGATGTGTAATGATATGCTATGAGGCTTGTTTGGGGTTCCTTCGGGTTCCCCATACATCAGTCACGTCTAGGCCCTAGGCTTGGGTCATGACAAAGATGGTATCAGAGCACTAGGTTGATAAATCCTCAGAGTCCAACACACTGCGTCGATTAGAGTTCTATTCATGGTTGTGATGCGCACCACGACTATGAATAGGAGGCTATGAGGTGTTTTAGGAAATGTTTTACTTATTCATGTTCTAAGTAGTGCTATAGAGTTGAGTTAAGTTTTTCCCCCCTAACGATTGTTCTTCGCTCTTCTAGTTGATCATGCCGCTCCAAATAGGAAGGCAATAGAAGGTAAGTTGAAGGTTTTGATTTTGATGGATCCGAATTTCATTATTTCTTTCATTATTCTATTGGTTGTTAGTGGGCTTTTTATGTGTCCCGAGTTGTGATTTAGAACCTTTGGTTTCTATCTCTTGGTTGAGTATATGGTTGCTAGAAAGTCCATAAGTGTTGATCTATGTTCATCTTGCATTAGGTTTTGCCTTGTGACTTGTTGGAGTTAGTGTGGTGGTTTGTGGTGTTATACTTGAGATGAAATAGTTGTATGCACGTTGTTTCTTCATGGAGATTGGTTGATTTATGCATAGGGTATGTTTATCTATCTCTAGAATAGGGTCTTAAAACACTACCTTGGTATGTTTGTGGTGGTTTATACTGATGAGGTATTGATTTATTTAGAGCTTGTGAATCATTTGGGGGATTGGTTGCTAAATCAAATAAGTGTGTTTTGTGGATAACGAGAAGGTGGTTAGAATTCTTTAAGGATTTTGATATGAGTGTCCTTTAGTTCTTTTTTTGTAAGGCTAGCATTGTAGTTGGTGCTCTATGTAGGGTGCCTATGGGTAGCTTAACATATGTGGATAATGGTGGAAAAGAGAAGACTAGTGGATCCATCAATTTGCGAGGTTGGAAGTAGGTTGAGGGAAGTTAGGAATGGTAGTATACTGTCCTTGGTGATTTCGAATCTTCTTGGATTAAGAGGTCTAGATTAGGCAAGGCCTTGATTCCGCCTTGATAGAGTTGGAAGTTTTGGGTGAGAAAATGATAGAGTAGAGAGGTTGTCTCCCAAGGGGGAGATGGTGGTTGTGATACTAAGTGGACTACATATGTTTAAGATTGACAATTGAGTGAGGACTGTGACTCCTTATAGAGTGTAGAGGGAGGTTGATAAGGTTGCATAAGTTTGGGATTGCCTCTGAATGTAGATATGGTTCGTCCGGTTCTTCATGCTTCTAGGTGGATGGGATGTGTTAGTGACTCTAATGCTATGGAACTCCTTGAAATTGTGGGTGATGTGGAGGACAAGTTGGCTTAAAGGAAGGTTCCGGTGGAGGTGTTGGATGGATGAGTGGAAAAGTTGGTTAATGAGGATGTGGTGTTAGTCAAGGCCCCTTTGGAAGAGTCATTCATTCGTATATGTTTCTCGGGGAACTGGTGCTGGCATGGAGAAGCAATATCCATATCTCTTTCATTCTATTCAAGCTCATGATGACATGTCAAGTCCTTTTAATAATTTTGAGTCTCAAGTTTCGGCCCTTATGTCATTACATGCATTTATGTTCATGTTAATAACATTATGAGAATTTTGATGTACATGTTGAAGTTTCCTTGGAAATCATGTTTATGTGCATTGTTGCATTCATGTTTGGGCTAAAGTCTTCATGACTACTTTCCTTGTGTACGTTTCTTTGACATTTGGGGATGAATGTTCTCAAAGGGGAGATATTGTGACACCCCGTAACTTTATGCTCTTATATATCCATGTTTCAATCCTCATTTGGTGAGGTTGGGGGTGTACTAGATTCATTGGAGACTCCTAGTACCTAAACGAGTTCAAAACTTACCTCCAAGTTGAGTTTTGAGTGTTGTTTCATACAAGGGTCAACTTTAAACTAGAATAACTCTTAGAGAATTTGGAACTGGGTGGCCCATGAGATGTCAAATGAAAGCCCTTTGAGTTAGCTTCGCAACACACTTTGTTTCACCTCATTCTGATGTCGCATGAAGGAGTTATAACTGTGTTTTGAGACCCTCCCGTGCAGTGAAGCCCCATGGGCACCCATTCGGGCAGTATAGTCTTGTACTGCTTGTGTGAAGGGGTATGGGCCGTATCACCTAGCGTGTGGTGGGAAATGACATTTTCTTGTCTAAGCGAGGTGGGATGGACCAGTACACGGTCCATGTAACACTACACGGTCCGTGAAAGTGGCCGTCAAAGTGACAAGATGTCACTTTTTCCAAGTTTCCCTACTATTTGTTTCACTAAGGCACTTCTCATGGGCATCCCACACAACCTGTGGAGTGCCACACGGCCAGTGAAGTCTCCAGTGAAACGATACTTTGCCATTTTTTCCATCCATTCACTAATGGTATTTTCGTAAATGCTAATTATCTTATTGACCCTTTTTGACTTTTTAGGCTATTTTAACCTTCCTAGAAGACCTAAACTCTAATCTTAAGGACCCAATTTCATTACTCTCATCTCAATCACACTCTCAAATCCTCTCAAGAGTCTCCATCAAGCTCCAATTCAATTTTAAGGAAACCTAACAACAAGATTAGGTTCAGAGATTATTTCCAAGCTTCCATTCTTCCAAATCTCAATTCCAAGAAACTCTAGACCTAAGGTATGTGGGTTTATTTCGTGGGTTCGTTTCACCTATGATACCCAAGCTTCCTTTTTCCTAAATTGCATGATTTAATATTGAGTTTAGAAATGGGTTTACTAGTATGAACATGTTTATGAACTACGTTAAAGCTATGTAAAGTTGTGACTATTTTGCTATGTTGTGAGCTATATATCTTGGATCTATTGTAAGTGTTGATGAGGGATTTTGATGTGAATGTCGGGGGGGTATTGCAAGGTGTGGATTGACGGTTTTACAATAGATTTTCTTGCATGATTTCATCTCTAAATTGCATGGTCTTTTACCCCTACTAAAATCCCCCAAAGTGTTTGATAAAATGTCCGGTTATGGTTTCTTGAGGAATTGAAGGTCCTAAACATGAGATATGATATGAATGATGTTATGATGATGAAATGAGATTATGTATATGATTATTCCTATATGAATTGTTGCATAATACCATATGATGAATCTTATGTGAAGTGTAGAACTCAACCATGCCCAATCCGGGGGTCTAAGCGCCTGGATAACCTAGTGAAGGGTTTGTACTTCTCCACCTACTGATAGGGAGGTAGAATCACCAAACTTTATTGGGGTTAGTAATCATCAACCTAGATGTGGGTTAGTACTCATCCACCTAAGTGATGGGGCGGCATCATCACTAACCTAGATGAGGGTTAGTACTAATCCACCTAAGTGATGGGGCGGCAACATCAGTAACCTAGATGGGGGTTAGTACTCATCAACATAGATGAGGGTTAGTACTCATCCACCTTGGTGATGGGGCGGCATTATCACCAACCTAGATGAGGGTCAGTACTCATCCACCTATGTTATGGGGCAGCATTATCACTAACCTACCAAAGGGTTGTACATTTGGAAATCTAGCTTGGTCTTTTCTACACATATGCTATCCTATATAAGCATGAGTTATTTAAGCATGTTTTACTGTAGCATTAATCATACATGCCATATTACTATATTATGCCTATTGCCTATTGATACACATTTTGATTATGATGCCTATCTCTTGTAGCATTGCATCCTACATACTTAGTACATTCCAACGTACTAAAGCATACTCTATAGTACATTGAAACGTACTAAAGCATATACACATTTTGATTATGATGCCTATCTCTTGTAGCATTGCATCCTACATACTTAGTACATTCCAACGTACTAAAGC
>JAPFFP010000099.1:3060309-3073232 GCA_026153255.1 Solanum medicagineum
AACTCATTTTCATTAATTTACCCGAAAATCGTACTAGTTTCCAATTTTACGCTTCGCCCCAATTATATTAATTTACGGGGCCTAACAGTTTAGTATGGTTTTCTTATGGAAAACAAGAGACTATGTTGGTTAAGTATATGCTGAAACTTTTGGACAGCATGTGTTCCAAAAGTTGTTGTACGTTTTTCTTATTTATTTGGAAGATTTTCTCTTTTTGGTTGGATTGATTATGAAGGGAGGCTACTGTTCTTCATGAGTATTAGTTCTATAATGATGTATAAACGCTGCTGGACCACTTTTACAGTCTGAAAAAGCGAGTTCTTATAGGATATCGCAATTGTGTTCTTAGTAAGAACTTGTGGGCTGATGGATGGCAGACTATTGCCTCACGTCCTTCATGACTGCTTTGATACTGTCATAAGATTGTTTTAAGACTTTTTTTATGTATAGATGTGCTGAGGAAAGTTTGGGTAAAAATGAAACAGGTTCGGGATTGTCGACGTCAAAATGTAGCGAAGGGGTGTAACGTTATGCTGCCTATTTGTATGTTGCGTAGAATTATTGTGTTGTTGTACTTTGTGAGCTTTTGTAAGACTGTTATGGCACTAAAACAGGATGCAAATGATATGTATATGAGAATGTGTATTAGAAAATACGATTAGGGGCGGAAAGGTTGAAAGAATACACTTTGGTTTACAATTATACGCTTGCTGCTCATATGTTATTTTTTTATGAGATTGGGCTGCCAAGATGTATCTATTGGCTGCTAATGCTAGTTTATTACCTACTATATTGTAGATAAATATTTGTAGGAAGGGAAGGTTATCTCGAGGTAATAGTGAGGTCGTACAGCGAGGTATGTAAGGCTACTTGAGTTCATATTATTTGGCATAAAACATAGGTCCCTCCTTGGCACATAAAGGCACTTACCAACTCCGACACAACTATTAACCGTGTCTCAACTCTTTCACATGTTCATATGCTCCCATACATAGTCACCTTTGAATCTGCATACATACTTGGATACAAAGATACATGAATTCGTTCTACTAAATAAAGTTCATGTGTTGTTCTACCTCCTATGCATTTCATTATTTGTGTAACTTACTCCTTTCATTGTGGTGTTGTCTTTTGTGATTATTTACATGTCATATGTTGTATCTACAGTCCTACAACTCCAATATTACGACCACCAAAAGAATCATCTCAAAGGTAATTGAAAGATAAAGTAAAGTATATTGTTTATTGATGGGTGGTAACCCGAGTGGTGGAAGAATCACCTAGCCAGGGTCGATCCTATCACGGGGATAGCCCAAGGTGTTAAAGGAAAAGCCTAGCCAGGGCCGATCCCGATATAGATTTATCACTGATCAGCTGGTCATTTGTATTACATGTTATGCGTAGATTATACAGTAAAAGTAAAGTAATAAAAAGAACATAAAGTAAATGATCCCACAGTATAACTAAAGGTGGTCTCTTATCCTACACTAGTGCATAGTTCCATTTGAGTTGTTGCTTCATATACAATATTTCTTGCCTTACATATTCAGTACATTATCTCGTACTGACGTCCCTCACGGGGGACCTGCATTTCATGTTGCAGGTACAGGTGCTAGTAGATCTCCCCAGTAGGAGTATAGGATATCCAGCTGCTGTTACCAAGCTTCAGGTTACTTCGGAGTTTTATGTGTCTAGAGTTTCTATTTTTTTGTTATATAGTTAGTTGAGGCGGGGCTTGTCCCGACCCTTATCAGATACTTTTCCTTATCTAGAGGCTTTATACACTATGTAAATTAAAGTGTGGTCATGTCTCGTACTTTAAACGCCGTGGCCCCAATGGCCTAGCCATATGCATTTTCTTTTGGCTTGTTATCACTGTTTATTTTCTTAAAGGCATGTCAGATGTAGAAATCCCTCATAATATGTATAGAAAGTGCATAGATATAGGTTGGTTCTCTCGGGCCTTATTGGCAACGGATGTCAGTCCGCCTGAATGGGACTTTGGGCATGACAATATTATGGCCTTAGATTAGTTAGTTGAGTCTAACAAATTTTCGTTATTTAAAAATTTTTCTTATTTTGTAACTAATTAACATCTCCGTCTATTCACAAGTTCCGTCTATTCAGGTAAAATAATATCTCAAGTAAGACATACTTCTTCATCTAATAATTTTATTTTATATAAATTTATATACTATTCTTATTATTATTTTTATTAACAATTTATTTTAGACTATCTTGCAATGGATTCTGAGAAAGACTTGATCAATGAAGTTGTGCCAATTAATACCTTAAAAAGAGACGGTTTTTACTAGATAGTAAAAGTCTTACTTATTAACAATGGACCAATAAAACAATATAAAAAGAGCACCAATGAAGGCACTCGAAAGACTTTAACATTTGTTGATGAAGAGGTAATATCTTTTTATTTGTATTTATTTTTTATATTTTAACATTATATATATATTTTAGTCGTTAACGATTAATTTTTTTAACATGACACAAAGTTAATGCTACACTTTTTAACAATCATATTGTAAAATGGGACGAAAAACTGCAACAAAGCAAAGTTTATTACATCATAAATGGACGCATTAATAATGCTACTCCGAATTTTCTATCAGTATAATCGTCCTTTCACCATTTTTCTTTAAATTATTATTTAACTATAATATTGACTTTTTAAAATATATAGAAACAAGTGATAAAATAAGATTTTTAGACGTGAAAAGACTCTTAAATCTTCCTTATTTTTTAAAATTATTATTTACTTTTGCTTAAAGTTGCTTATAGTATTCAATTTATTAAAAGATATGGGGAAGTCTCCTAAAGTAAATACGAATGAAAATTAATATGCTAAATATATGTAAACACACTAATTTTTTCTTAAATAGAATCCTAAAATTTTATGATGAACGTGTATGATATTTTTTCTTATTGTAGTTAAACTCTTAGTATGTATGTTATAGCGATTAACGATTTGACGTGACGCACACGTCTAACGCACGTAAACTAAACTAGTACAAGTAAAGAAAGGAGCTAAAAAAGGAACAAACTGACCTTGTATATAATGACTTACAATCCCACTTTAATTGGGATAATTAATCACGGATTCTAGTATATGGTAAATTATACAATCTCACTTTAATTGGAACTAAATTCAAACAATAATATTAAAAACAATTATTATTTTTTTTACATTTTCTCTTTTTTTTTTTAGTTTAATTTTTTTAGTTTTTTTCCTTAAATTGTTGTAAGTTGCAAGTAATCTATTGCTAACTCGATATCTACTGCTAAGACTCGTAATTATTCATTTTTTATTCTAGGCTTCCGGGGCCCACTACTTTTATATTCTTTTGAGTTAAAATTTGTTATTTCATAAATGCTAAGTTTTGTGAAAGAGATTAATCTTTAGGGCGTTTTACACAAATCCCATACTTTTTAGAGTTAATTCCATCTAATATCAACTTTTTTCAAAATTACTAAAATTCCTTCTTTTTGATACAAAAAATGAAACTAGTGATATATGTCGAAAAGATAGGAGCATTTAAATTTGTCAATACGAGTCGGCCCACCCCATCCGGGCTAGCCTTTATAGGCTTGGAATTTGACAGGTCAGGCCGGGCTGACTCCTTTTTCTATGGGCTAGAAAATAGCTAGACAAACCCTGCGAGCCTTGTTGGGCCCCCGCATTTTTATTCTTATATTTTTTAATAAAATTTTAAATTAAATTATAATTTAAACATATTAAAATAAATATCAACAGGACAATATTACATAGTATTAGTGTTAGTATCACTTCCTCCGTCCATCTTTACTTGTCCACTATACTATTTTGAGATGTCCAACAATAATTATTCACTTCATGAAATCAAAAGATAATTTAAAACTTAATTTTTGCTTACCCTTATCATTAATTATAGTATTTATTTTCTTGTTATATCTCCCAACACATTGTAATTGCTACAACCAAAAGGTGATTTAGTAAAATTGCTCATACTCTCCTATAAAGAAATAAAAAAAAATCGTATTTACTGTTTCTTAATTCCGGTGCTAATTAATAAAAGACAAGTAAAGATGGATATAGGGAGTACATATTATAAAAATATAGTTTGTATCTAAATTTTAATATTTAAAAATTTTAAATAAACTTTGAGTTTGAACTCTTATTATTTTTAATACTCTACTTTATTTTTATTTTTAATTATCTTTTTATTCGGCCCACGGGCCTGCCTAATCCATATTGCAAAAGCCCTACAAATCAACAGGCTTATTCAGACCGGGCTAAAAAGTCCATTTTTTAAATTGGCTCCAAAATCGTAGCCTTGCCCTGCTAAATCACGGGTTATGTCAGGTCGGCTCAATGTGCCTAGCCATATTAACGACTCTAGGAGCATTAAGCGATTTTAATTATGAAACATGGAGAAGTAGAAATTGTAATTTATATTAATAAGTGTTGTATTTTTATATTATTTAAGAAATTTTTGTGAATTTTTAAAAAAAATAGGAATTATATGAAATTATGTAAATAGAAGTTGTATATTTGCGTAATTTTTAGTAATCTTTCTTTATCCTACTTTGCACTTATGATAGACCATGATTAAAGCTATTGTATCTAAAAAAGTGAGTTGTGAATTGATTGAATCTTGTATTTCATATAAGGATAACATGTGGAATTTAACTCAAAAGTATAGGAGTTTGGTCTTATACTTTGATAATGTGGTCCTTATATTAATTTATTTCTTATGCATTGAAAAAATCATTTTAAAAACATTAAAGGCAAATCGAATTAAAGTTGGAAAAAAATCAAACTGCACTAATTATTTGGTTAAGTTTTTGATGCATATTTTTTTTAAAGCATGACAATAACTAGGGGTTTTATAATTTTTTTGGTGCGCATGGTTTTGACGTTTGAGGATAAACAACTGTTATGAAGTAGGCCACATGCATTCTGTTACTGTTTATTGCGTGGGAAATAAAGGTAACACCTTTCAAATAGTATGTATATATTTTTTTGGTCATGACTTTTCTTTAGTAGAGTCGTTCCTTCTTTAATAAGATCTGAAGTTCGAGTTCTGGTTATGAAAAGAATTCATGGTGATAGTCATGGCGGACCTAGGGTGTGAGGAGGGGGTTCATCCGAACCCATTTGACAAAAAATTACACTGTATATATAAGGTACATTTTCTATATTTTCCTACATAACTTGAACTTTTTAAACAATAAGCAAAGTCTAGCATAATTGTAAGTTTCCTTTTAAATGAACCTTCATGCTCAGGGTTCAAATTTCACTTAAAGTATTACTTTTTTAGTTTCTCTTAATTATACTTTTTCATTTAATTTCGACTTTGGGGAACACAATCAATATTTCACTTTATTTTTTTAAAAAACTAATGAAATAATATTAGACTATGTATTACTATTTCCTTTGGAAATTATATTTTTTGTTGGTTTATTCACATATTTATACTCTTATATTTCGAACCCTCTGAGTTGAAATCCTAGATGCACCACTGATGATAGTGCTCCAATGTGAATGAGGCTCTACACGATGCAAATCCAAAATATTCGAGCTTCAATATGAGCACTGAATGTCGAATTAAAGAGAAAAAAGAAAAAGCCGGAAGAGGTACACATTGTTGCATTTAAAGCAAAAGTGCAAATCTTCCAAGGTTTGGCACTTGGATTAATTAAACCATTCAAGTTGCCCCAATTGTTCTATCTCACTAATTTAAAAAAAAAATAATTAACTTTATCGATCGATCAAGTTATTGAAATTAAAGGAGAGTCTAAACAAATTTTAATAATTTTGGAAAAAGTGAAACAAGAGTTAAGATATTTTTTTTTAAAAAGAAATATGGGAAAAATGCAAAGCTTTGAGGTGTAAAAGGTTACTATCTTTCAAGAATAATTGCCCGTGTATAATTTACTCTGTTATGATACAACAAAGCCTAAAACAATGTTTGTAACTGAATATGCTACAATAGGGAACTTATCGTATTTATAGAGTTTGGTAGGAGACTTTTCAGAAAAGTCGCTCCTTTTCTGAACAGACACAACTTCTCTATTTAATTAAAATTAAATTTAAATTTTAAATAAATAAATTGATTAAAATAAAATCTTAACCTAAGTTAAGATCTGACCCAGTTTGCGCCTAAGCCCCAAGTAATTTAGATATATAATTAAATATTAATTAATATTATATTATATTATATATATGTGTGTGTGTGTGTGTGTTTATTGGATATGTTAGGAACAGTAAAGCATGTCGATTTTTGGTTCATAAATTTGAACATCCAAATATTCATGAAAATACGGTAATTGAATCAGATAATGCTGAACTATTTGAACACATTTTATCCGTATAAAAGCTAGATGTGAAGAGTCTAGTAGAGGTTCTAAACGACCTCAAGTTGAACAAAGGGAAATATACAAAATGGAGAAAATTTAAGGCGTAGTAAGCGTCAAAGGACTGCTACTTCCTTCGGATTAGATTTTGTTACATTTCTCATTGATAATGAGCTTCAAACCTTCCAAGAAGCAATGTCCACTATGGAATCTGAATTCATTGCTTTAGATAAAGCTGGTGAAGAAGTTGAACGGGTCCGGGACTTCTTAGAAGATATCCCCTTTTGGCCTAAACCAATTAGCATCTGTATGCATATATTCCATAACCTCGGGTACTTGAGGGGAATAATTTCCTTAAGGAAACTCTATGAATTCAGAGGACTTGATTCCTCTCTCCTTTCATTTAGTTGAATGTTCTTGGAATTGATTTAACTTCATATTGAATATTACATTAATTATATAAAATTTGTATGAAGTTATTTCATTAGAAAAATTAGAGTTTGTACTATATATATATATACTAGATAATTTATGGCCTGTAAACGGGCTCAATATGCCCCATTATTTGCCTATTTAAATAAAGTATTTATGAAATATGTTATGTAGTAAGTTGATCTATTTTTTTGTTGACATTAATTATTAGAACAATCACTTGTATAAATTTTTATACTGTGAAACTTTTGTGATCTATCATTTAATTTATTTGTTACCATTACATAATGACATAAATTTATCAGGAATCGAAATAAATCTATTTATTATATTGAATTGAATTATATAATAATATACAATTCATTGTGCGTTACTATTTCGAAGATTAATATTTAAAATTTATTTCTCAAGTGGAACTTAGAACCAAGAAACGCAAACATGAAGTTTGACATATAATATACTGCCTATGTCCCAAATTAATTGAATTTTTGAGGTTTTTTTCAATAATCAAAATATTTGAATTATTCAAAGTTCAAGGTGAACGTTTCAAATTTTTTCCATATTGGCCCTTTCATTTATTGTACTTTTATATTTTCAAGGAGATAAATTACACTATATATTAATGATTTTACAAAAGCCAATAGTGGAAAGTATGGTGTAAATTGTCTTTGAATGTTTTCTTCATATGTGTGTGTTAACTCACAAATTCAATTAAAATGGAACATAGGGGGTATCTTAATTGGGGACAAAAAATTATTCTGCATATATATAATATTTATTTATTCTCTCTTTTCATATAAAATAATATCTACACTTCTAAAAAAATATGAAATTAACTATTAACTTTATCTCTACTCCATCGCTAATTGTTAGTAGCTAATATAAATTTGTCTTTGTATGAGTTTCGCGACGAATCTTTTGATAACTAAGATACAAACTTTAGTAGTGGTAATATTACATAAACTTAATATCAAAAATAAGTTTACAGAGTAATCCTTTAAAAGAATTTAGGAACAAAAAATAAAAATGAACTATTCAACCACATTTTATTTTAAATTAGTTCAAAATTTTATTTCTAAAACATGTCCAAACATACTTAGCATTTATTATTGTTTGAGAAATTAACCAATTAGAAACTCTTTACTTTAGTATAATTACAAAAATATCCTTATGAGTCCATAATAAAAGTAAGAACATGTATAGATTCTTCTAGAGTTTTATTTTAATCATTAATTATTCAATTACTATTTTTATCCTTAAATAAAGTTAAATTTACCAAAATGTTATTAGCTATCTTTTTTTTTTATTTTGAAGAAGAAGAAATTAAAGGATGTTTCTAGATAGCTTTTGAAATAACCAAACTACTCTTGATCGTCCTCTTCTTCACACACATGTATATGCTTTTACTCAATTAGGTAGATTAAATAGGTTTGGTCTTAAATAGACACAAAAAAAAGCTTTCTCTCACCACTGTGGGAGTCATTCCCTTGTTACAAACTATTCAACACTTTTTCTCAATCATCAAAAGAGAGTTGAGATTGATATATTTCGTTACAAAGTAATTGAATCAACAAACTAAATTGAAAGTTGAAACCATCAGAATTCACATATATATTATCCTCACATCCCTATATATCTTTTATTACACTTGGTAAAGATATTTTTTCAATGTAGTTTCCCTATATGTGGTTTCAAAATTTAAGATTTAATGAGTTTAATCTTATAAGATATTTATAGCCTTTTTTGTTAAGATTTTCGAAGTCAAGAGTGCTTATTAATTTTTATTTTTATTTTTTCACTTTTGAAAGTGGAGGTGATTGACCTATCTTTTAGAAGAAGAAAAAAGTGATTTTGAGTAGAAAAAGAAGCTAATTTTGAGAAATTGAAAGAAAAAAAATCTTCTTAGAAATACTTTTACAAGATCAATTAAACACTAATTGTTGCTTAAAGTATTTTTTAAGTTGACATAAAAAGTATTTCTCAAAATAAGTTAATCTTATAATTTTGACCAAACAAACTATTGATAATCAACTCATTGTTATATCTGATTTTGACTATTTTAGCGAGTAAACATTTATTTTTTTTTACTAGTATATAGAAAATGAATCTTAAATTTTATCTAACTTTTAATTAATTTTTGTCCACAACCCAAGTATCATGATACCTACAAGCTTGTTAACAGGAAGGTCAGTCGTCAAAGCAGCGGAGAGGACAAGGCACAACCCGAGAAAGAGTTTAAGTCATACGTATGTGGAGGGCCACATAGCTACAAGAAGTGCCCCGAACTGAAGAGCCTCGGTGCTATACTGTGGGAACGAAAGGAACAAAATGCGCAGGAACAAGCACCCTATCTAGGGGAAGGATTGGGCACAACACGAGTAGGCGTGATTGGGCTATGTGGAGCCATCACGCAGCAGTCGGAGAAACCGAAGGAGTATAGTGCACAGTACGTGGACATCACGATCAATGGGCGACTCGCTCGTGCCATAGTCCACACAAGCGCAGAGGCTAACATCCTGACTAAGTCTGCGACAACTAAGTTGGGACTAAAGTATAACCCAAGTAATGTGCAAGTTAGGATGGTCAATGCACTAATGACTCCTGTATGTAGAGTTGCTCAAAGAGTCGACATAGTGTTGGGCAAGTGGCATGGTAAGACTAACTTTCACACCACATAGATAGATTTTTCTAACATGATTCTAGGGCAGGATTTTTTCCAAAGGTGCCACACGGTGATCGATCCCTATCTGCAATAACTTATGATCATGGAGCAAGAAGGTTCCTACATGGTACCCCTAGTCAGGATGCCCAAGTCAGAGAGACAAGATCAAGTATTGGCCTTGTAGCTTGTGGAGGAGATTAAGGAAGGGCATCCATTATTGTGTTCCATGCCTGCTAAGAGGAGAAGTCATTGGAGGAAAAACCATCGAAGGAAGCCAAGTGGGAGCAAAAAAAGCCAACTGCAACAATGCTCCTAATGCTGGAAGGGACAGTCTCCAGAGAAGACTACATGGGAATGACCTGAAGAGTTGTGACAGTCCGAAGAGAAACCGAAAGTTCCTACTACAACAGTGTGCCGAGGACCTCACAACATTAGGTGTGAGAGAGTGTGAAAGCCCTTCACTTGATTTTGTAAAAAGGGCAAGAATCTAGAGTCTTAGAGGGGTTTTAGAAGGCTCAAGAATCTTGTAAATAAAGCTTGAATGTCCTTAGAATTCTCTAGATGTGTGGAGTCTTCTATAGAGAGGGACTAAAGTGTAAATACTTAGGGACATGTATGTAAATATTAATTACACATTAACCCCTAGTAGGGAGTAAAAATAGAGGGGGTCATTTGCATTGCTAGGCATTAAGAAATTGTAAGTGTTTCTTCCAAAGCAATATATGAGTCTTCTTTCAAAAGCTCTCTTTGTCTTCTCATATCTAGCGTCCCCTTAGCGATCAAGAGTAATAAGCTTTCTTGTATTTGCAGGATCGTGAAAGAGTCGTGAGCAAATAGACAAGTGCCGCACGGGAGTCATAGAGAGAGTTCTATGTCCGTGACACTTGGGAGAGTTTTTGGAGAGTGGATTTGTGACTTGATGGTTGGATTGTGAGAGAAAGACCTTAGATAGGTTAGAGTAATAATAGAAGGGTAATTTACTCTAAAGACCATCCAAAAACAAAACTAGAAACTAGAAAAAAGATCCAATTGCCCTTACAAAACATAAAAATTTTACTGGATAGACCCCTTCTCAAAAGGCCTACCATGGCCTGTGGTGGGTACCAAGACCTTGGTGGGGGTAGTGGTGGAAGTCCTTAGCTGCCTAGGGAAAACCTCTCCTCCACATGAGCCATCATGGCTCGTGATGCTTACCACGACTCGTGGTGGACTCCATGGTTAGAGGGGACTGGCTAGGGAAATCCAAGGAGGGTCTCCACGGGCTCCACCACTGCCCGTGGACCCCCACGTAGAGGTCACCTTTCATGGGACCCTAGGGGAATCCCATCATGAGGTCCCTTCACGGCTAATGGTGACCCACACAACTCGTGAAGGGTCCAATGGTGGGTACCCCGAGCCAAGAGTTGGAAGTTTTCGAGGGAAACTCCTTAGAAACCTCATTTTTTGACTTTTCGACTTTTGAGACATTACATATTCCTTCTTCACCCGTTTTATATCCCTCTATATATTTCCCCTGTTTCCTCCATATGTTTACTCTCCACCAACTCCGAATAAGCCTTTTTAACCTTCACTCTCTTACACTACCAATCTCCTTGATGTCAACCACTGTTACGTCTCGAGGCGCCTATTAACTTCTAGTTTCTTTCTTAATGCACTTAATTGTCCTTTTTCACATACTATTTGCATCCCCATTACCACCTCACGTCTCCTATCCGTTCTCTTAATCTCTAAAAGTTACGTAAATAAGAAACAAATTGTGTTTTTTTTAATTTCCTTAAATTTAAAATCTAATAATTTTAACCCACACCATTAGTTATTAGGTTGTAATCCTTTGAGCCAAACATTCTACTGTAACAGAGAATGTTCAAATATGAAGGGAATGGGTAAAAAGTGAAGAAGGGACCCCAAAGGGAGTACCCTTTTTCTTGATTGTTTAGAGAAAGTTGGAACAGATGAATTAATAGTACTTGATTTAAAGGTGTCCTTTGGTATTTTTCATGTTATAAAGTTATGAAACTTCAATCATTACAGCCACGCTCCAACAAAACATTATTCTTCGCTGTAATACGTATTCGGTATTCCTTCCGGGAATTAGGGGCTCCCTCTGACCAACAACTGTTTGCCATCTGCCTTTTATTATGACACAAGTTTTATGCCAAAAGAAGTATTTATTTTCTTTGTTTTGCTGGAATTTAGCTAGTGTAAATGGCAAGGGACATTAGGTAGATGCTGCATTCTTAAAACAGATTATCAAGTGACCAACCATAGATTCAAACCAACAACCTTATAAACAAAATTTTATTTTCAAGTTCAGCTAATATATGTGTTGACGATTTTTTATTAGAAAAGAAATTTAATAAATTGCTGTAACTTTTCTGTTAAAGAGAAAAGCAATTCTAGTCTACATTCCATTTATAAGTTAATATACTACTATACCTAGAGAGTACAACTCAAACTCTTCCTTTCGTAGTATTATTCAATTGAAATTATTCAAAACTTAGCTATTAGGGTATTTGAAAAAAGAGGATTCGAGGTTAATGATTCCGTACAAACACAACCAAGATTTTAAGGGAAATGAGTCAACACAATATATTCAATCTTCTAATTTGTTTTATTTACTTTCATTTCGGGTACCTTTATTTTTTAAAAATAATTCTTAAAATTTTAACTCTTTATAAGATATGTTTAATAAAAAGATAAAATAATAAGTATTTTACTAGTATATTCTAATCATATGTATGTTTAATTTTAAGATATCAAAATTTATGTTTTAAAACTTTTTTGAATTCAATGTTAAATTAAGAGCACATAAATAAATTAAAATAGGGTGAGTGCTACTTTAATTAAGCCCAGAACATTTTCTATAAATTGTATCATCAATCATCATCAATGAAGGCCACCCTCTTCCTCCCAAAAGCTTTTAAAGCTTTCCTCCTTGTGTCCACCTTTAAAGCTACAAAAAAAAAAAAAAAAAAACTTTAACTCTCGATGGAAGTGGATGGAGACTCCCAACCTATGTGGTCCCAAGCAACCACCACAGTCCTCCGTCAACGCCCCCGACAACCACCCTCTCCTCCCATCATCAACCCCGTGGTTCTCATTCTACTTCTACCCATTCTTGCTCTCCTCATCTTGTTCTTCTTGGTTCCTCCTTTCCTTACACACACTAGCCAAATACTTCGACCTAATTCAGTGAAAAAGGGATGGGACTCTTTTAATATATTGCTTGTAGTGTTTGCTATTCTTTGTGGCATTTTCGCCCGCAACAATGATGAAAATTCTTCACATGTTGAAACAAACAGAAATGTATCGACAACTGATTCTTCTAATTTTAATGATGGATCAGCATCAGCTCGTCATGATATGCGGCACCCGCCTTCTGGTGATCGATGGTTTGAGCCTAGCCATGAGAAACTATATAACTTTTGTGTAACTCAAACTGGTCTAAACCGTCTGAGAAGAAGCAGCAACTCCTATCCTG
>JAPFFP010000099.1:3073532-3089329 GCA_026153255.1 Solanum medicagineum
CCATGAGAAACTATATAACTTTTGTGTAACTCAAACTGGTCTAAACCGTCTGAGAAGAAGCAGCAACTCCTATCCTGATTTGAGACAAGTGCCGCAATGGCAAACCGCTGAGAATCAGTACCGGTTTTATGATGATTCTATGGCATCTGAGTACGATAGTCACCGTCAAAGGCGGAGTGAGACGCAGAGGGAAGAATTTGACATTAAGGTGATTCCGGTCGATACAGTGGAAATTCGTTCTTCTCCACCTGAACCTCCATCGTCGGAAAAACCTCCGATTACCTCGTCAAAGCCACCTCAGGCGAATTTGAAAAGGAGAAGATCCTTTCACAGTGTTCCGCGCAAAGACAAGGCTGAAATGCATAGTAATGAAGCTGAAGTTGACCACAACGAAAAGCAAGAGCCTCCACCACCGTCACTTCCGATGCCGCCGTCGCTGCCTACAGAGGTATCACCTCCGGGGAATAAGCTTCAGAGGAGAAAGAGTGGAACGAAGGAATTAGCCACAGCTATTGCCTCATTGTACAATCAGAGTAAAAGAAAAAAGAGAACAAAGAAGAGAGATAAATTTGCGAGTGTCTCCGATTCTCCACCATGCGCAGAAGAAGTCCGGCCACCAGCAACGCCGCCTCCGCCGCCGCCTCCACCCCTGCCGCCTCCCCCATCTAAGGTTTTCCAGAACCTGTTCAAGAAGAATCGGAAAAGCAAGCGTGTTCATTCCGACCCTTCCAATGTGCCATCACCTCCTCCTCCCCCTCCACCGCCTTCTCCGAATTCAATTTTCAACAATTTATTCAAAACAGGCAGCAAAAGCAAACGATTCCAGCAAACAGCATCATCATCTCCTCCACCCCCTCCACCACCACCACCACCTCCACCTTCTTCAATCCTCAATAATTTGTTCAAACATGGAACCAAAAGCAGAAGATTCAAGCCACCAATTTCAACACCGACACCAAGTCCGCCACCTTCACCTCCACCTCCGCCACAAGCACACATGCCATCGAGGCGAAGAAAAAGCTCAACGCACTCTGAATCACCAATGCAACCACTGGAACCTTCACTTCGACACTCAGCCAGTTGGAGTAAACCTCCATTAGCAACAAAACCAACCACCAGTAACTACGATGAAAACTTAAATAGTGGCTCACAATCGCCATTGATACCAATGCCGCCTCCTATGCCACCGTTCAAGATGCGGGAGATGAATTTCGTTCCCTCCGGTGATTTCGTCAGGATACGGACCGTGCACAGCTCACGCTGCAGCTCGCCGGACCTTGAAGACGTTGATGTTGACGTTGATGATGTGCCCGTCAAATTGCCAATGCACGGTGAAGATTTAACTGGGTCGTCGGTTTCTTGCCCTAGCCCGGATGTGAACATGAAAGCGGACACTTTCATTGCTCGGCTCCGAGATGAGTGGCGATTGGAGAAAATGAATTCACTGCGTGAAAAGAGTACACTGGGCTGAGCCCAGGCCCAATGTGAAGAGGCCTACTTGTGGTTCCTCCATTTTTTTCCAACCTATAATTACTTGTGATATGAATATTTTATTTATACCATCTACATTAAAATTAGTAAGTACTAAAAAGTATAAGAGTATATAGAGTTCTTATCGAGGTAAATAGTTGACATGACTGCACTTATAATTGTCATTTGTACTATGTGTTGTGCCATTGATCAAAATGGATTAGCGCTATGCCTATGTGGTGTGCTATAATTGTCATTTGTGCTATATTAGTACTTGAACAAAATGAATCTTTTCCCCCCTACAATGACAACTAACTTGGAGTAAAATCCTTTTAAACTTCCAAGAAACTCTCTTTGAAATAATTGAGGCAAGAAAATAAAGACAAGACAATGTCAATGAAAAATTATTCTTGCTGTGCATGTTGAGAGACGAAGGTATTAATTAACTACGTACTCTATAGCCTTATTTTATGAGGGTGATAAATGAAGAGTTGCACCTTTAAGATGTTCGATTGCATGTCATTTAGCACTAACGTATTGGAACTCCTCAAACCAATTAGGTTCTAATCTAATACTTGATCTCTACTCTCCCTTTTGTTTGTCATGCTTGATTTTTTGTACACTCTTAACAATGATTATATTCTTATTCACTTTATCTCAATTCATTATGTTTACCAAATTAATCTTTCTCCATGTTTTTTTTTAATAATAACAAGTATATTTTTGGATCTACTAATTAACTAATTAAAAAGAGGAGTGGAGTTAGTAATGTGCAAAGGCAAAACAAGATTTCAACAAATAACTTAAGATTACTCATTGACTGGCACCAAATAATGTGATGTAGCCCTTTTAACATAATTGAATAGACTTTTGATCATCCATTCTAAGTTTATAATATATATGTACAATATAATGTGCATCACATTTCGCAAAAAAAAAAAAACACTAATGGATCGATAACTTCTAATATAATATAGCGGACACGTAACAATATATTAATCATACACCAATACGTCCAAAACTATCTAACTTTAAAAGAGTATCATATGATCCCATATATACTTTAATTTAGAAGATGACCATTTCTATATTCATATCTACTTAGTGGTTTCTAACAACAGCTCTCATTGGATAATAAAGTAGAAAAGGACACTATAATAAAAAATGGACTAGAAATAACCTAACATATACGTTTAGGAGCTATATATATATATATATATATATATATATTTTTTTTTTTTTTTTTAGACCTCAACTTCAAATGTATATATGTTTATGGACCTGTTGGCTTCCAGAAGATGTGGCTCTTTTTCTTTCACAAGTGGAAAACCAAGTTAAAAGAATCATGAGCTTTTTAATTAAACTGATTTAAAGAAGAAGAAAAAAGCACTTATAGTGCCAGCCCTTCTGGAAAGGATTTTACAAAGAAGCTAGCCACTTATATTAATTTACTTATTTTGGTTATTAACTTTTTACAATTTCAAATTTCAATGTTCATCTCTATTCGTGCTTTGAATTTATACCATTTGTTTAAAGGTCTTGGGCCTAACTCACACTCCAAAAGCTAACTCAAAGGGAGGAGGATTGCCTAAGCCTTATAAGGAGTCCACCCATCTCATTAACCACCAATGTGGGACTTTTCGTCTCAACACCATTTTACATTATTAATAAAAATATCATTAATCTTTCTCAACAAGTGTAAAGAGATCATCCTCAAAAAAGATATTTTCCCTTCCTCTTAAACTGACCCATTCATCATCTTTGAAGGTGATATTTTTTTTGTTTTAAACATTTTTTTAATCTTAAAAAAAAGGGTTTGTTTAGAGGTTATGTTTTTGTTTTAAACGCATTCACAGACGCATTCATCCATTTTCTTTCAAGGGTTTGTTTGAAGGTTTTGAAAATTTGTTCTTCATTTATTTCTTTTTTTTTCCTTTTTTTTTTTTTACAATGTATAATCGATGATGGAAACCACCTTTGTTAGAAAGAGTCCTAGATTGAAAAGTAATGTGATTTCTATTGAAAGCACACCAATTGTTTGTTCTAGACCAAGTTTTGAGTTGAATACTTTCACTCCATCCCCTGTCAAAAAAGGTGAACGGGCTAATGCTATTAAAGAGAAGGATAAGTGTATTGATATCAGTTCTTCTAAGAGCATGGCTAAGGAGTCGTTGAAAAGAAAAGGCAAGGAGATAATGCATGACAGTGACTTACCTCATGACAGTGACTTTGAAGATGAAATTTCAGTTTTGAAGAGAGCAAAATTGAATAATGAGCTCAAATCATCAACTTCTGCCAATGTGAAGTTATTTTCTTTCTTTTTTTTTTTTTTTGGAAAACATTGCTTTTGCTTTTAAATTACGCAACTAGATTATATTTATACCAATATGTATTTTTTTTTCTATTAGAAATCTGTTAATGGTAAAGGGAAGAAAGTTTCTGGGTCTAAATCCATGAAACCTCGTACGACCAAAATGAAAAAATCCAGACCTGATTTAAAGGTACTTTTTGAATTTTTATAGTTATTATAATATTTTATTTTTTTAAAAAATGTCTATATTCAGTATTTCAATAAGTTTATAATTTTATATTTGAAGATTGCTTACGGTTTCTATTTTGTTTTTAGGCTACTTCAGCTTGCAATATGCTTTATTTGTTCAAAGATGACCCATTTGCTTATCTTCTTGATTTACTATCTTTGAATGTTCAACAACAAATTATTCGAATGTTGGTTCACCATCTAACAAATAAGGATTGTGTAACAACCCCCAGTTTAGGAGCTTTGAGTGCAGAAAAGTTGTCTTGAGAAATGACCTGAGGTCTGATTCACGAGTGCAACTTACGACCTATAGGGGTACTTACGGCCGGTAGAATTGGTCCTTAAACATGAAACTTCAGGAAGGAGAAAAGTTTTCAAGTGTGGGGTAACCCACAGACCAATTGACCACTCGTAGGATGCATTACGGTCCATAAGTAGGGTCGTGAATGAGACTGTTAGACATGAAGAAAATTTTAAGTTTGTTGGAAGGTGACTGACGTGTCACCAGACGGTCCTTGAAATAGGATATGAGCTATAGGATGGTTCGTGGAATAAGACCCAGAAAAGCAGGATGAAACGCCCCAAAAAGTGTCCAAAAATGTGCCTCAGAAATGCCCATAATCGTAATTTTTATATATCTCAAAATTCGTGAGTGATATCAAAAATCTGACTTCATATTCTTGATCAGGGGGAAAAATTGAGTGGGAAATGGGTATAACCCGAATTTTAGAAGACCTGCAGCGAAAAATGAATATTGCCAACTTTGCAATTCCAATGAGGGTCCGGGACACCTCCGCACGCGGACCTATCACGGACGTATCACAGACCTGTGTATTTTGTTGTCAATTTTTCCTGTTTCGGTCTAAGGCCTTGGGGTCTTGGGCCTAAGCCTTCCTATGGGTAAAACACCTATACTTAGTCATTTTTCAAACCCATATCATTCAAGACATTCCCCAAAACCCTCTCTAACACTTAGAAGAAATATTTTATCCAAATTCAAGTGTCCCAAACTCTTCTCCGGATCTCAAGAAATTCATTTAAGCTTCAAGTTCTCATCCAAATCTTCATCAAGGAAATCCCCAAATTTGAGGTATGTGGGTTTCAACCATTGGATCCTTTCACCCAGGGTGCCTAACCTTTTTTTTAAGTAAATTGCATGTTCTCAAATTGATTTATCTATGGGCATTTCTTGTTATCAATTTGATTATGACCTATGTTGGGGTTTCATAAAATGTTAACTATTTATGCATGTTTTGAGCTATAAATCTATAATCTATTATGAGATTTGATGAGGGGTATCAATGCATCTTGCATGAGGGTGTTACCAAGTGTTGGTGGGTTGATATACATTAGGTTTTCTCACATGATTTCGCTCTTGAATTGGATGATTTTGAACTAGAATTACACACCCGCCAAGTGTTTGACAAAACGTCCGGTTAAGGATTCTTGAGTTATTGATGATCTATTGCATGACCTATGAGTCAAGCGACTTTATGATGATGAAAGTAATGTATGTGTGTGATGATTTCATGAAAAGTATCTATAGTACTGCAAGTTGACCACACCTTGTTGAAGGGGTGCTATGCCTCAACCACTATGAAGAGGGGGAGGGGGGGGGCTATGCCCATCTACCAGTTAAGGGGTATATACCTTGATCACTTTGATGGGGGGTGCTTTTCCCATCTACCATGTTGAGGGGTATATACCTTGGCCACTTTGATGGGGGGTGACATGCCCATCTACCATGTTGAGGGGTATATACCTTGACCACTATGATGGGGGGAGGGGGGGATATGCCCATCTACCAATTGAGAGGTATATATACACCTTCCAAGGGGGTAACATGGGTTGGATTCCAAGTACTAGTTTGCTTGGTCTATGATGATGGTCTCTTCCTACACACGTAATATGTTCTACACAAGCATATTTTACTTCAAGCATTGGTCATGCATGTGATATTGTAATTATACTATCCATTACCTATGTTTATGTATTTTGACTATATTGCCTATCTCTTGTTACATTGCATCCTACATACTTAGTACATTCAAACGTAGTAACACATACTCTATGCCTACATGATATTACCATGTAGGAATCAGAGCTCCTCACGATCATCCTCCACGTGGCTAGTTGGGATATCTTGAAGATAAGCTTTGGTGAGTCCTCAAGTTCGGGGACACTAGCTACTCTACTCTTGCTTATGTTATTTATTTATGTTTAACTCTTGATACTATGAGGGTGATCCTGAAAAGTGTCTTGGCCCCCGCTCAAGCGAAACAACCCCAAAAAATGTGCCTCGAAAGTGCCCAAAATAGTAATTTCTATATTTCTCAAAATCCTTAAGTGATATCAAAAATTCGGTTTCATATTCATGATCAAGGGGCAAAATTATGTGGGAAATGGGTCTAATCCCAATTTTAGAGCAAATGAATCACAATTTTATTTTCCCAAAAATTGATTTCCCGAGAGCTCCTGACGCCCTTGGCGCGACGCGCCAAGGACGTGCCACAGTGTAAAAATGTTGCTAGTTTTTACTTCAGTCCAAGGCTTTTGGGTCTTGGGCCTAAGCTTTCCTATATGTGAAAATACCTATACTTAGCCATATTTTACCTTCATATCATTCAAGACATTTCCAAATACTCTCTCAAACACTTAGACAATATTTCATCTCTAAATTCAAGTCCCAAAACTCAATCCGGATCTTAAGGATTTCACTCAAGCTTCAAGATTCAATTTAAATCTTCTTCAAGGAATTCTCTAAATTCAAGGTATGTGGGTTTCAACCATTGGGTCCTTTCACCCATGGTGCCCAAGCTTCATTTTTACCTAAATTGCATGATTTAAAGTTGATTTACTCATGAGTCTTAGTTATTATGAATTTTACTGCATACTATGTTGGGGTTTCATGAAATTGTGATTGTTTTAGCATGTTTTAAACTATGAATCCAAGATCTATTGTGAGATTTGATGAAGAGTTTTGATGTATATTGCTTGAGGGTGTTACCATGTATCTATTGATGGTTTTACACTGAATTTTCTAGCATGATTCCATTCTTGAAATGCATGGTTTTACACTAGCACTACACACCCGCCAAATGTTTGGTAAAATATCCGGTTAGGATTTCTTGAGGAATTGAAGGTCCAATGCATGTCTTATGAGTTGAATGACTATATGATGATGAAAAGAATGTATGTATATGATATTATCTCTATAGTGTTGGGGATTGACCAAGCCTCGCTCGAGAGGTTGTAGGCTTGGGTAACCTTGTTGAGGGGTTTACCTTGATCGCCTCGCTTGGGAGGTGGTAGGCCTGTACAACCTTGTTGGGGGGGGGGGTATGTACCTCGATCGCCTCATTCGGGTGGTGGTAGGATCGTGCAACCATGCTGAGAGGTTTGTACCTTGATAACTATGTTGAGGGATTTGTACTTAATCAACCATGTTGGGGTGGTTGTACCTCATCAACATGTCGATGGGTTTATACCTCATCAACCAATTGAGGGGTTCGTACCTCATTCGCCTCTCTAATAAGGTGATAGGCCTTGGATATTCACTAAATATGGTCTCTCCTTACACATGTATTATGCTCTATATAAGCATGATTTTACTTCAAGCATCATTCATACATGCCATATTACTTTATGCTTATTCATTACCTATGTTATGTATTTTGTTTATGGTGCTTATCACTTGTTGCATTGCAAGCTACATACTTAGTACATTCAAACATACTAAGCATACTCTATGCTTACATAACGTCACCATGTAGGAACTGGAGCCCATTTGAGCATCTTCCTCCACGTGCTAGTACGAATTTGCTCAAGCTAGCTTGTGAGTCCTCCATTCCGGAGACAATATTTATGATCTCATGCTATGTACTAAGACTATCTTTCTTCTATGTATGTAATGACTATGAGGGTGAGCCCAGTTGCTTATCATGGCCCCCGCTCTTATCTATGTAGTAGAGGTGTTGTTGGACATGTTATGTATTGAGCCTCGACTCTCTTGTTTGATGTTGATGTTATGAAAGCTTTCCTTTAGTCCGTTTTGCCCTATTTCTAATTCCATAACATTATTTAATTGCTTCCGCGACCAATGATGTGTAATTATATATTAAGAGGCTTTTTTGAAGTTCCTTCGGGTTCACCATTCGCCGTGTAACGTCTAGGCCCTAGGCTTAGGTCGTGACATCAAGTCTATGTTTAGAGGTTATTGGACAAGTGATGTAATTATGTTATGTTCTTGACTCTTATTTGTTTATGATTATCTAAAACTTCCCTTAAACAAGTGTTCATAATTTTGGATCCAACAAAGTCAGTTTTCAGAAATTTCAAATGTGTTACCAGACGAAAGAGACTTATGGCCCATGGATTGACTTACGACCCATAAAAGAAATTTCAGAGGTTGAATATGACATTTTTAATGAGGAGCTGGTTTGTCATTTTCGTCAATCCCATTCCTAAACTACGTCATTTTCAAAACGAAAAAGGGTCCTAAATCAGCCTTAAGCCTTAAGATCCTGCTCTTTTCTTTATTCTTTCAATTCCTAAACTTCTCTAAGGCAAAGATTCTCAAGAACAAGCTAGGGAAAAGGATAGGTTTCCAAAGTTTCTTCTTCAAAGCTTCAAGTTCGTTTCCCCCAAGTTTCTTCGAGGCATGTGAGTTGATTTATGGGTACTCTTCCACCCATAAAGTTCCTTTTTAAGTGTTTTACCTTTTCTTTAAGTTCATTAAGTTAATATGCATGCATATGATGATTTCATGATTTTATGTCACAGCCGGAACCTAGGGCCTAGGAGTGACATGCGAAAGGGAACCCGAGAGTCCCCAAAAAAACTTTAGAACATCCATATACACCTTATTGGCTCGGAAGCACATAATAAATTAATAAACACATAGTTCTAAGGAGCGAAAAAGTATGACTCATGCTATGGAGATGTTATAGAGATAGGGATTTGCATAGATTCACATAGCACATAAGAACTAAAGGGAGGGTAAGTATGAATCACACTATGGGGATAGAAGGGCCTTAGGACTTTCCACATTTCTATAATTCATCAGAATATATCAGCCCACCATCAACATCAATAGATAGCCATAATCAAAATCTTCATAGCAAATAGCATAACACATACAAGCCGTACAAAGAGCTTACATGATGTCCAACTGAAATAAAACCAAGTGAGCTATAACTTGAAACTCCATCATCTTCCCCACAATGGATATAGAGGTGATCTACTTGCTAAAGGTAGATCCTTAACATAATCATTCTTTAAAAGGGGCATAAATATGAACATCTGTTTGGTGTATAGTAATGAGATTTGAGGATTTATGTAAGGATCCTTGGGGATATCCCCCCTCACATAAGCCCCCTGATGCCAAATCATCATCCCACAAGAATACATATACATATACATGCTTAAAAAGGAGGCATTAGTCTTTCAAATCATAATCATGCATACTTAGGCTCAAATGCCAAAACACACTTCATATCATTCATACTTCTCCTTAAAAGCCAAATCATACATCATGTCATACTTTCATGCATAGGAATAGCTCCTTCATACTTGTACTTAGTAGTATAAACACCCATCATTCCTCAAAGATCCATATCATAGATATTATGTGATCACATTCTTCTCATACCCATCCTTATCTTGAAAACATAGTCATAACATCATTGGGTCTTATGCCACATCATAACTTTATGAAAATCATTGTTCATGTATGTATATGCCATGAATGATGAAAGAATAGCATGGATAATAGATATTCATACTAACAACAACATTATAAGATGAATTCCAAGTAAATCCATAAAGAAAAATCACATTTAAAGCATACTTGAGATTACCATGCCTAAATTCAACATTTAAAGGGACATGCATATTCAAACCTTCATAGTCAATGCAATTCAATATAAACGGTCTTAAATTACTTTAAAAATATCAATTAAATACAACCCATATCTCAACTGAATCAAATCAACATTAATTTAAAAGACCCATATTCAAAGTAACTTGAAATTCATAAATCAAGAAGTAAAAAGTGTTGGGGTCTTCATCGTTGAAAGGGATCGACCATGAATCAATCCCACATACCTTAGATATCTAGAAGAATTAAGAAGAAATTGACTGGAGAAGAAGACCCTTCCTTGAGCTCCAAATGAAATCACCAATGGCACACTTGAGTGGAGTTCTTAGAAGAGAGAATTTTAATATTTGAAGTATAATGAATGAATTTGAATAAGCATAGAGGAGTATAGGTCTTTTCAGGGCTTTAGGATAGGTTAGAAAGTAATAAATAACCCTTATAAATCACCAAAATTGTGAGAAAGCCATTAAAACGAGCATTAAAGAGAGTCCAGGTGGCCCGTGAAAGGGCATCCGACCCGTGCATATGACCACGGACTGTACAAGGGTCTGTGGTAGGGTCTTTAGACACTTAGCCAATTTTTCAGACTAAGGACATTTTCACTGACGGTTCACAGTCCATTCAAAGGTGTATAGACTGTATAATGGTCCGTACAAATGACCCAAGTTTTGAGACAGTAATTTTATACTTAGAACCACATTTTAGAATGAGGGCTTCACAAAACACCTCACCACGGCTCGTGGTGAGTACCATGAGACCCCACCACGGCTTGTGGTGGGTTGCATGCCTCGTGTAAGAGCTCTTGGTGGCTGCCTTAGCCAAATTCTTGGCTTGGAGGCTGGGGCTCTACAAAGGGTCCCTTCCACAGCTAGTGGTGAGAACCACGACTCATAGGAGGTTCTCTGGAGGACCACTTAGCCTCAAAACCTTCCTTAAGCCGTACAAAGCCACACCCAAGCATTCCACATGGGCCACACACCTCTGAAAACTTGATTTAAACATCAATAAAGTCTCACGTGATCCGGATCCTTACATCATTTCTATCTTCTCTCCCTTGGGAACATTCGTCCTTGAATGAGAAACAGACTAGCTTGAAAGGCTTGATTTGATCATGAAACATTTTAACATGGAACCACAATGAATAACTGATTTCTTGAAAATCATAAATCATTAAAAACTCATGCCAAAACATCCTTTAAATCATTTTCATGCACATGTATGTATGTCATGTCATAAAACATAAGAGTGAAAGAATTAGGACCATTTAGAATAAGAAGAACCTAATACCTTAGGCTTGAGTAGATTAGAAAAGATAGGGATATCGCCTCATCATGTCTGTCTCTGCTTCCTATGTATTATTCTCCATATGTTGAATCCTCTAAAGCACTTTCACTGAAGCCACATCCTTATTGTGAAGTCGTCTAACTTGTTTATCTAAACTTTCAACCGAAACCTTTTCATAGGACAAGTCCTCCTCATCCTAAAACATTCCAAGGGCACAATCGAACTAGGATCACCAACCAACTTCCTCAACATACACACATGGAAAACCGGGTGAATAGATGTCACGAACTAAGCCTAGGGTCTCTACATGACATGAAAAATAAAAAGTTCGAAGACAACCCAAACAAGCCTCTTGATTGTAACATGCACACATCCTTCGCTGTGGAAGAAAAATTAAGCAATAATAAGAGTCAATTAATAAAAAGGGAAAGAGGGACTAAGGGAAGTATTAGATAATCATAAAAGCGTGAAAAGAGTCAAACTCATAGCATATACAAAACATAACAACACCTCTAACTTAGAATGGAGCGGGGGCCAAGACACTTCCCGGGATCACCCTCATGAGAACAAGTGTTCAACATAAAGAAAAAGTCTCATAATAGCATGAAATATAGTAGTTATTCAGAGTTGAGGACTCACCAAATGCTTTCTTGGAGAATTAAACTACCCACGTGGAGGAGGATGATCAAAAGGAGCTTCGGTCCCTACATGGTAATATCGTGTAGGCATAGAGTATGCATTAGTACGTTTGAATGTGTACTAAGTATGCGAGGTGCAACGCAACAAATACATAATCCAATATAATCAAAATTCCCAATCATAATCAATAGATGTATAATCTCAATATGACATGCATGATCAATACTTGTAATAAACCATGCCTGTAAAACATTTAACTTGCATAATATATGATACATATGTGGGAAGAGATCTCAACCAACATAGACCAAACAGTTACAACTTGGACTCCAATGAACGACACCCCATGGCTCAGGTGACCAGGCATGACACCCCCGGCGAAGTGTGGTTTACTTGCCAAGGCAAATCAAACATGATAATATGAACTAGATGGATCCACTAGTATAGCAAGGGTAATATTCATAATTCTATGCTGGAACATAGTTTAGAGACTAAGACTTTATATAAGGACCCCTTGAGTTGAGCACCCATCTCAAGCCTCCATCGGTGCTAAGTCAAGTCTCAAAGAATACTTGAAATGATCATACTTTAATAATATCATGAGTAAGTTGTAAGAGACATGATAACTAGACATGTATAGCTCATAAACATGCTTGACCTCTGTTAGTGAGCCTAACTTGAGCATGAAAGCAGATCATAATCATACATGAACCCTTGCTTTAACAACAATGTCTCACAAGAGGTAAAAATTTTGAAATAGAGCTTAACTTAATACTTGTAAAATCATTGTCACTAACCAAGCTTAGAGCCTAGATATGACACTACGAATGGAGAACTTGGAGAGACCCCAAATAAGCCTCTTAGCATATCATTACACATCCTTGGTCAAGTAAAAAATACCAAGAGAGCATAAAAATAAGGGTAAGGGACTAAGGGGAAGTCTTTCATAACATTACATAATCAAGAGTCAAGAGAAGTCATAGTTCAAAGCATAATTACATTACTTGTCCAACAACACCTCAAAACTTAGGATTGAGCGGGGGACAAGACAACTTTCCGAGCTCACCAAGCATACAACAAAAGAAAGAGAGTCTTCACATAAGATCAAAAGATATCGTCCTCGGAGTTGAGAACTCACCAAACTTGCTTCAAAGATAGTACTACCCACGTGGAGGAGGATGATGATCAAGTGGAGCTCCGGTTCCCACATGGTAACATCGTGTAGGCATAGAGTATGCATTAGTACATTTGAATGTACAAAGTATGTAGGACGTAATATAATAAGAGATAAGCAACATAATCGAAATGCATAATTAGGCAATGAATGAGCATAATAGCAATATGGCATGCATGAATGATGCTTGAAGAAAATTATGCTTATATAGAACATATTACCTGTGTAGGAAGAGACCATCATTATAGACCAAGCAAACTAGTACTCTCCAAGGCCTACCACCCCCTTGGGAGGCGATTGATGTACATACCTCCTAACATGGTAGTACGGGCCTACCACCCCCTACACGAGGCAATTGAGGTACATACCTTCCAACATAGTAGCACGGCCCTACCAACCCTCGAGCGATGTAATTGAGGTACATACCTCCAACATGGTAGTTCAGGCCTACCACCCTCTCAGCGAGGCAATTGAGATACATACCCCCAACATGGTAGTTCGGACCTACCACCCCCGAAATGAGGCGTGGTCAATTTGTAATACTATAGATACTTTTTATGAAAAGAACTCATATATACATTCCTTTCATCATCATGAAGTCACTCAACTTGTATACCATGCATTATACCTTTAATAACTCAAGAATCCATAACCAGATATTTTATCAAACACTTGGTGGGTGTGTAATGCTAGTACAAAACCATACAATTCAAGCGTGAAATCATGTGAGACAAATCCATGTAAAAGCACCCACCAATACTTAGTAATGACCTCATGCAAGATACAACAAAACCCTTCATCAAATCACATAATGGATAGTAGATTCATAGCTCAAATCATGCTTAAGCCATCAATATTTTATGAAACCCCAACATAGTTTATAATCAGCTTTCATAGTAAGAGATAGCCATAGATAATCTAACTTGAAAACATGCATTTTAGGTAAAAAAAAAGGTTGGGCACCATGGGTGAAATGACCTAATGGTTGAAACCCACATACCTCAATTTTGGAGATTTCCTTGATGAAGATTTGATTGAGACTTTGAAGCTTGAATGAAATCCTTGAGATCTAGAATGAGACTGGGACACTTGAATTTGGGTGAAATATTTGTCAAAGTGTTAGAAAGTGTTTTCGAGAATGTCTTGAATGATATGGGGTTGAAAAAATGAGAAAGTATAGGTATTTTTATGCATAGGAAGACCTAGGCCCAAGACCTTAAAGCCTTAGGCCGAAATAAGAAAAACTGGAAGCAAAATACACTGGGAGCTGTCGCGGAGCCAATGCGAACAAGTTCTGGAAATCAAATTTTGACGAAATTTATTTTTCGCTACGGGTCCTCTAAAATTTGGGTTATACCCATTTCCCACTCAATTTTGCCCCCTGATCAAGAATATGAAGTCTAATGTTTGATATCGCGCACAGATTTTGAGATATATGGAAATTACGAATATAGACGTTTCAGAGGCACATTTTCGGGCACTTTTTGGGGCGTTTCAATATCTTCCCCTTGGGAACATTCTTCCCAGATTGTCCAAGTAACATACATGAGAGAAGTAATCAAGATAATTTCAACCCAACAAAGAATGCAATAATCATTTCAAAAATCTCAATATAAGTGTCAAAATCACCATGAACTTGTCAATATAAACATGAATACATGCATATGACATGGGGGCTGAAACTTAAGATTTGAAATCAGATAGGGGACTTAGATTAGTACCTTAGGCTTGAATAAATGGAAGAGATAGGGATATCGCTTTTGCATGTCCGCCTCGGTTTTCCATGTAGCACTTTTAACTTGTTGATTCCTCCAAAGGACCTTAACAGAAGTTATATACTTGTTCCTCAACCTCTTCACTTGTCTATCTAAAATTTCTACCGAAACGTCTTCATAAGTCAAGTTGTCTTCAACAACATCCATAAAACCCAATGGTCCAGTAGCATTTGGGTCACCCATACACTTCCTCAACATAGACACATGGAAGACCGGATGAACCATATTCATTCCACTAGGCAATTCCAACTCATAGACCAGCTTACCGATCCTCCTCAACACCCTATAAGGACCAACAAATCTTGGACTAAATTACCCTTTTTACCAAAATGAACTACACCCTTCATGGGTGAAGCTTTCAAATAGACCCAATCATCAACTTTAAATGCAAGATCCCTTCTCCACACATCGGCATAGGACTTTTGCCTACTTTGGGCTATTCTCAACCTCTCTTTTATCAAACTCACCTTCTCTAAGGCCTCCATAACCAAATCCGTACCCAACAAAGCCATATCCCCTACATCAAACCACCCAATCAGGGATGTACAATGCCTACCATAAAGTGTCTCAAAAGGAGCCATACCAATGCTTGCATGGTAGCCATTATTATAAGAAAACTCAATTAGTGGCAGATGATCATCCCAACTTCCCTTAAACTCCAAAACACAAGCTCTAAGAGTATCTGCAAGCGTTTGGATAGTTCTCTTGGCTTGGCCATCTGTTTGAGGGTGAAAGGTCATACTAAGCTTAACCTTGGTACCAAGACCTCTTTGGAAAGACCTCCGAAAGTGGGAAGTGAATTGAGCACCACGATCCAAAATAATAGACAAAGGCACCCCATGAAATCTAACCAACTCATAGATGTACAATCTAGCATAATCTTCGGTACCATAAGTAGTCTTAATAGTATGGAATGACCCTACTTTGTCATTTTATCAACCACAAGCCATATAGAATCAAAACCCTTTCTAGTCTTAGGCAACCCAACCACAAAATCCATGTTGATTTCCTCCTACTTCCAAGTAGAAATCTCTATAT
>JAPFFP010000099.1:3094264-3108763 GCA_026153255.1 Solanum medicagineum
GCCCCCTGCAGCACCTGGGCACAGGTGGGCAGACCTCCACATTGCTAGGTACTCCGCAGACGCGATCCATCAACTCCTGCCCACCGATTCTGATACCACCTGGGCAACACCTGCCCTCCGCAGCACCTGGGCAACACCTGCCCAAACCTGGTCACCTTGCCAGCACTTGCCTCCTGGGCAGCACCTGCCTCCCCCTGCCGCACCTGGGCAACACCTGCCCCCTGCCGCACCAGGGCAACACCTGCCCCCCGAGCAACTGGGCACAGGTGGACAGACCTCCACATTGCTAGGTACTCCGCACACGCGATCCATCAACTCCTGCCCGCCGAACCTGGGCTCTGATACCACCCGGGCAACACCTGCCCTCCGCAGCACCTGGGTAACACCTGCCCGAACCTGGTCACCTTGCAAGCACCCTTGCCCCCTAGGCAGCACGTGCTGCCCCCTGCCGCACCTGGGCAACACCTGTCCCCCCGGGCAACACCTGCCCCCTGCAGCACCTGGGCACAGGTGGGCAGACCTCCACATTGCTAGGTACTCCGCACACACGATCCATCAACTCCTGCCCGTCGAACCTGGGCTCTGATACCACTTGTTGGGACCGCGCATGCCCACACCTAACCCCACATTAGTATGATATTGTCCGTTTTGGGCCAAGCCCTCACGGATTTATTTTTGAGCATCTCCCAAAAGGCCTCATACTAATGGATTGGATTCAACCTATATAAGTTGGTCATTTTGACCTTCCACCACCAATGTGGGAGGGAAGAGTTTGCACATCCCAACAGGCACGTATGTAATTTCTCTTTTAGGTCGTTGCATAAACCACTCAGCTTGTATACCAACCTGAAGAGAGTCCATACTGCAATGGTTGCTGAATTGGATGCACTTGGTTATCTTTCATGGTTCTGAAATCTGCAATCTGAGAAGCACACGAGATCGAGCTTCTTAAAATCCAGTAGACAGTAATGTGCATCCTCAACTTTGTAACAACAATAGTATTATCATACAAAAGTTGTTTTTGCAAAGGCAGGCCTTCAAAGTCAAGGACTAGATTTGCTGCCTCTTATCATAGTATCAATCAACAAGTTTAAAGCTTTAAATTGTATGAGTGACATGTTTATTTCTTTAGGCATTTGCATAAGTACTGCAGTTAAAGCTGCCAAAGAGTTGCAATAGACTATCTGCATTACGAGTCAAAACTCCCCATATATTGAAACCACAGTTGCAAGTGTTAAAACTACTTTAGCATCCATCTGAAAGGCCTAAAGTTTCAACCAACATCATAGTTTCTTCTTGTAAGTCTCCATCCTTGTGGCGTTTGCAGAGAATCTCATGTGAAATCTTTTTAATGGTGTATCCAAGTTTTTCTTCTAACCCAGACACTTCGATATTCCATAAATTTATGCTTCGGGAGTCAAGAGAAAACAACATTTTTGAAAATGAAACTTTGGGTCATGGACATTTTAATGGAGAAGATTCATTTTTTTCCTCAAAAGTTAGGGTTCCATCGGTGCTCTGATGGATCAGTAGAACTTCTAGGAGAGAAAATCTTTAGCTGGATATACTAGTGGGGGTTATATTCCACGTGCACGCCACATCATGTGCCATATCAGTACAAACATGAATCTGTTAAGTACAAGGATATTTGTGGTTCCTTTTGATAACGATAGGGGTATATTTGCTACCAAAATTAAACGGAAGATAAATATTGTTCATTCTAATAGTTTAAAGATATTTTTGACCCGTTTTCTTAATAAAAAATGAGAGTGTAGTTATAGTTGCGTTTCCAAAATCCAAGGATAGGCTGTAGAAATGAAACTAGCTTTAGTCAATTAAAATCTAATAGTATGTAAAATTCAATTACTAGCAGGTAAATGAGCAGAGGGTAACGTTCGAACTTGGAATTTGTCCAAAAGGGAAGGCTAATATAGTAAATAAGTGGAAGATGATGCCCAAACTCAAAAGAACATAAATAGTGTCAGAAATCCGGCCCCTAAATTGTCGGTTTTTGTGTCTAGAGCCCCCTCTCCTTTCTACAATTCACAAAAAATACCGCCCACCCCCAAGCCGATGGAACACAGCAAATGGAAATAAAATAGAAAAAAAAAAACCTTATTACAATAGCTTCAAACTAAATATACCATTGCTGCTAGAAATATATAAAGTTTTTAGAGAGAGAAAGTCCACCCATTTTCATTTTCTTCGTCAAAAATACATACAGATATACGGAGCCGATATATATTGTATATATAGAGAGAAACAAACAGCAACGGTTTTCGCTTTACCATAAGTGATTCATCGGAGGCGTGCTTTGCTTTCTACTTCTTCCTCTTCTTCAACTTCAACTCCTTCCTTGTTATCGTCATCATCAGCGTCGGCTACTTCGGCTGGAATATTTGAAGTTTGGGGAGTCCGATCTGACTCACCGGCTCTAACTTCGCTTCTCTTTGCCTTGATGAGTTGGAGAACAGGAGATCGATAGTTCAAAACTCGTCAATGGTAAGTCTATGCTAAAACGACCAGGTCCTTGTCGTTTCATACCGCTTCCCTTGTTTCATTTCCTACGGACTGATTGCTTGTTGCTCTACTCAAATCTGTTTGTGCGGGGGGGGGGGGGGGGTCGATTTGCGGTTTATTAAGTATTCTGAGGTTATTGTGTGGACGAAATTTAATTCGGGCATCGTTAGGAAATACTTGCGTTTTATTTTGACATGTGTGAAGTATATAGGAATTGGACCGAGAAGAGTGTCGATGTCTATGAGGTTCTTTCGCTTGTATATCTCTAGAAAATTTATGTCATGTATTTAGGGATAGTTTAATGGTATTTCTATGAAGTCATTTCCTAAAATTTGATTCTATTTTCCTTTTTTTTCAAAGTCAGAAAGAGATAAACACAAGAATCAACAACTGAATTGTATTTTATTCTACTAGAATAACAGAGGTTGCAGACTGGAGTGAGTAATCAGCATATTAAAAGAGGTTGCATTTAGTGTTAATTAAGAAGCTGTTTGTAGTAATAATTTCAGGAGCGGAAATTTTGAAAATGTAACTTCCAACTTTAGAGGCGAATATGGCAAAATAGACACAACTCCCGGTTTCAAAAATTAAACTTTACCTTGTTAGAGATATCCATATTTTTTTTTTTTTTGGAAATATTAGATATAGTGATACCATTCAGAAGAGCATTAATAATAATAAATAGGATGTAAAATTAATAATAGAAGTTGAGATAGTGTTTTGGATAACGCTATGGGAGGCATTGACTTCATAGTAGCTTTCCATAGCTATATGGTTTCCTACTCCAAAGATACAAGAAACCACTTAAGAATCTTCTAATGTGCACTCAAATAGAAGTACTGAAGAACTCTTAAATCTCTAGACTCTCTCAACTGCTTTTTTGCTACGTCAAAGTCTCTCAACTGCATTCTTTGAATTTAAAACGGATGAAGAAAAGAACAATGTGAAGAGTGGACAAATGAAGGACATGAAATTGCTAGATTTGAATCTTTTGGCCACTAGATAGGTGTTTATGGAGAGTGAAGAAATAATTAACAAGCCTCTCCAACGACATGTATACTTTTTTTTAATAACCGAGAAAAGTCTATCTATGGTCCTCCCTTTCACCAACCAGAGCCCTCTCAACTCGGTGGATAATGAGCCCAACCCCCTACCCTTCTCCAATTAAATACCAAGCTTCGCCTTGCATGGCGTGGGGCTTGAACTTGCGACCTTAGTCACAAATCCTCTACCTTTTGCCACTTGATCTAGGCCATGGTGGCAAAAACATTACTTTAATGATTGGTTACAACTTTTTATAAAGAATGGATGTATTGCTTAAAGAATGAGTTCCCCTGGGCTTTGGTTATGTGTAAGAGCACAATACGTGATGTGTGGATTAAAGCATGTCATGGGTTCAAACCTTACAGCTGAGAATAGGTGCATCTCACATGCTCAAACCCTACCGCCGATAAAATCTTAGTATTTAAGTGGAGAGAGGTGAGCCCATTGTCAACCGATTACCAAATCTTGCACCAGTTGCCTTCAAGGATTTCTCCATCATAAAAAATAAAAAGAAAGGAAAGAATGCATTAATTTTTTCAGAAAAGGTTGTGTCTTTGCACCACTAGACACATTAAATTTTGAATCATTGAAATTAAATTTCAGCATTTGTAGCACCTCACTGCTCTAAAATCAAAGTTGTCCAATGTCAGGTGCAGCTATGACCACTGATTTCTTATGGAGTCTCCTTATGTAATTACATAGGTCCAAAATTAAGATGTAAAAATGAGTGACACATGGGTGATAAGATGAATATTTGCAAATATATATCATGGGACTTCTTGACACTGCAGCAAGGGAAGAGATTGATTAAGATATCATTTCAGCTAAAGAAGGACAGAATATTAATATGAATTTAAAGTGTGTTTATTGTTAACCTGAAAACACTACAGCAAATATTATGTGCATTGATCTCTTGCATGAGAGAATAATGTGTACCAGTCCAAGTAAGCCCATGTAATATTTTTATGATGCTTCTGACATACATATGAGAATCAGCTTTTAGCATTTTCTTTTAATTTTTTTCCTAATGATATTAGGGGAATGGGAGGAGTGAAGGGAATAGTTTGGATAGAAACTGCATCTATTGTGTTTTAGTCCGCGGCCAGTACCACATATCTAAAGCCCTAATCGTCATTCTAGCATCTAAGTACCCAAAGCTCCTATGGTCAAATTAGTACAAGGTAGGTGTTCTTTCAGACATTTCGTGCTTCAGAAATATTTCATAAATGAATCAACACACTCCAAATGTAATCTGATGAGAAGTTTGTAAAGAGAAACAATATAAACAAAGTTATGTTTCTTTGTTACATCTATCAATGTTATGATATTTGCATTATTCGAGAAAGAATTTTGCGTTAGCCTTGAAAAGGATTAAAACATAATATTCCTTCAAGACTGTTTGTGGGGCAAGAAAAAACCAATTTACGGGCCAAAAAACCAACAACACCAGTAAAAAAAAAAAAAAAAAAAAAAAAAAAAAAAAAAAAAAAAAAAACAACAACATCATAATATTGCTTCAAGGAGTAACAAAATAGGTTGTCATTTCAAGGAGCTCATTAAAAAAGAAGCGAGAAGGTTCGATAAAAGTAAATTTCTGATGTTTCTGTTCAACTTCTATTTTTATCTATGCTTCAATTGAGTCGCAATGGAAGGTTTGATAATTTCTTACATTTTCTCTAATGATCTTCTCAAAATGTCAACCCCCTTTTTTATATTTGGTGGCCACATCCACTTACACACATCTCGATTAATCCACATGGTACTTGCTATCTCCCACCAATGCTAACACAAGTTTGGGGTGACTCGGTCCACCAAGACTTAGATAGATTGAATGAAATCATCTAGCAGTTCTTTTCCTCTCAGCCCTCTCCTGATATTCATTCTAGAGATATCATTGTTTATTTTAGGATTCCAATTTTCTTTGTAAATAGGAAGGATGCCCTAGAGCTTAGTCATGTAAAGATATGTTTGGAAAGCTTTTTGACATGTGAGGTGCTTCATTGTATTCAAATTTTAGCCTACCTTACCTGTTCAAAAAGAATAGTAGTTTAGACTGACAGTTTCATTCATGGGTGACTCCTGTTCGTTTAGCTATATGTGTTATTTTACAAATTTCCAATTATTTCTTTTCATATTATTAAAGCACAGTAGAAGGACCTCTATGCATTGCGCTGAAGGAGAGTACTGTTTAGATTTCTTATTTCTTTTGCAGGTTGGATTCTGAGGTTCAACTGCATGCATGAATTTCACAAGTTTATCTTGCATTTTCTTCTTTCTGAAATGTTTGTCTTGCCTTTTCTTGTCTGTTTTTTTTCCATCTCTTAGTTTCTAAACAAGGTGATGTTGATTTTTCTTTCAAAAAAGAAATGTCAACAATGGATGAATTACCTACCCTTTCTTCCTCCTGTTTTTCTTAATCTCTCCCTGTTAGTATGAACATAGTTTGAAGACTTGTGTTGAAGAATTCTTTGATCTTGTGTATTAATTAATAAATCAAGTATGCCTCAATCCCAAATTAATTGGAATTTGATATATGAAACTACTCTATTCAGGTCCATTTATTTAAAAGCTGTGTATAAAGATTAAATTTTCTGATGCCTTATTTGAATGGCTGACAGTTTGTGCAGTAATCGTTGTCCTCTTGGTATCTCATGCAAGTACCTTTTTGTAGGCATCCGCCAACATTATTGTCGGTTCTCATGTTTGGGTAGAAGACCCTAAATTGGCATGGAAAGATGGAGAAGTAATCAAAATACATGGTCAAGATGTTCATATTAAAACCTCCAATGGAAAAGACGTGAGTATTTAGTTTTCTAACAGCAATATTTATTCAAGGGCCATACTTTGTGTCAATCTGAAGTGACAATGAATGAATGTGCTCATATATTCTGAACTTGTTAATGGAGCTGGCCAGACCTCACTGGTGAAAGTAGATATTTTTTTAATATTGGGAACTCGGTCCTTTGTATTCTATTTGAGGTGAAATATCTTGCATAGTGGTTCCTTTTCCTAAAGATAATTTCTGTTCCATCAGGAACATGTGACATGCTACTTTTGTATGTGTCTTCTTGTGTGTGCATTCATTAATATAATATGTATGCATGCTATAGATCCAAGTATGCCATACTGAATATATTCAAAGCATTCCTAGAACACATTCTGGGTTGTGACCAATGGATGTTACTGAAAACTAACACCTTCACAATTCTAGCTTATGCAAATAATTGTTAAATCCCTCATGAGGGCTGGTAATGCACAAGTTTAGACCCATGTGGTGGTTCACCATAACTGGAATGCTTTGTGTGGAGAGAAATTAGAAGCCGTTCTAGAAGCTTTCCTTTTTAACTGACATCATGAACCAAGTTACTTACATGTACTTAGATCAGTTCACTTCTCTTTACTTTATTATAAATGAATCCAAAAAAGTTTATAGGGTGATGAAGCTGATGAACACTTTTCATGTTGATTTTGTGATTTTCTTTTCCATTTACACCTTGATTATTTTCTAAATATTAAATCTTGTTTTTTCATGCAGTGATTTTGCTTTACATGCACTTTTGCATGTCATCTCCTTTATAGCACCAAAAGTATCATAATTCTCTAACTTAAGCTAGTGTAAATTTTTATTTTTTGATTGTCTATCGTCAAAGGTGGATCCAGGATTTTTAAAGGTTATTGTACCTACAATGACTTCAAGTTTGTATACGTTAACAAGTGGGTTGACAGTCAAATGTTTATATTATAGTGAATTTTAATACATATATAGGATCTGAGCAAAAGCTACTGGATCCATGAACCCCTGACACAACATGTTGGATCCAACTCTGTCTATCGTCATATTGGCTTCCAGCAAACAGTTGATACTTCTAGACTGTAACTTTGTTAAATGCGGTCTCCTTTAAGTGTTAAGTTTTACATATACTTCCTCCTAGTCATGCAGTTCATTAACTTATCCAAAACATGAGTAGTATTTCTGGAGGAAACTTTCACACTTTCAGTTTACCTGCTGTCTGCCGGTCCCTGAAGTTTGAAACCAGCAAATCAGTTCTTGCATTTCTTTTGGTTGTGCAGGAGGGTGGTTTTTTTTTTTTTTTTTTTTTGGTTAATTTTAAATTAGGTGTTTATAGTTTCAAAGTGTTGATCTCAGGTTGTTGCAAATATCGCTAAAGTGTTCCCTAAAGATACTGAGGCTCCGCCTGGAGGTGTAGATGATATGACCAAGCTTTCCTATTTGCATGAACCTGGAGTTTTGCAGAACTTGGCCACCCGATATGAGCTTAATGAAATTTATGTAAGAGCTCTGATTTTCCTTTTAATCATGCAATTTGATCGTCAATTCCTGCTAATTGTATTCTATGAATTTATTATCCTTTGGAGAAAGTTTTCTTAGTTTTTCTTTATCTGTTGTCTAGACGTACACTGGGAATATATTGATTGCCGTAAACCCTTTCCAAAGATTGCCTCATCTGTACGACACTCACATGATGGAACAGTATAAAGGAGCAGCATTTGGGGAGCTGAGTCCGCATGTTTTTGCAGTTGCAGATGTTGCATATAGGTTTTTCTCTTTTGATGTGTGTTCCTCTTTTTAGCTGCTTTGGAATGACATCTCGCACTTATTTACTTCTCATTCTGGTCTCAGGGCAATGATCAATGAGGGGAAAAGCAATTCAATTTTGGTTAGTGGAGAAAGTGGTGCTGGTAAAACTGAAACTACTAAGATGCTTATGCGTTATCTTGCGTATCTTGGGGGCCGGTCAGGCGTCGAAGGACGAACTGTAGAACAACAAGTTCTAGAAGTAAGATGACCTTTCACTTCAATCTTAATCTGTCATTAGCAGTTTCTGCTGAAACCGGTCTTACTCTATCAAGTTACTGTCTCAAAATTCATGTTGTTGTTGACACTTGACACACAGTCCAATCCCGTTCTTGAAGCATTTGGAAATGCCAAAACTGTGAGAAACAACAACTCAAGGTTAGCAACTTCTCTAATTGATGTTGCAGTAGATGCTAATTGCTTCGGCAACTTTTTTGTTGATTCCTGAATATGATTATTCCTATTCATGATGTAAATGATATAATGCTTCAGTCGTTTTGGCAAATTTGTTGAGATACAATTTGATAAGAGTGGGAGGATATCTGGGGCAGCTATACGAACTTACCTTCTGGAGAGATCCCGTGTCTGTCAGATCTCAAATCCTGAGAGAAACTACCATTGCTTTTATCTTCTTTGTGCTGCTCCAGCTGAGGTATCTATGCTGTTTTTCAATTATCTTTAGCTTTTTCACTGATCTAACGTTGGTGATACATAACGTGATATTCTTTTGCTTTGCAGGAGGTAGAGAGATACAAACTAGGGAACCCAAAATCATTTCACTATCTTAATCAGTCCAACCATTATGAATTGGATGGAGTAAATGATGCTGAAGAATATCTTGCAACAAGAAGGGCTATGGATATAGTAGGAATCAGTGAGGAAGAGCAGGTTCGTTTTCCTCCTGACTGATTTGTTTTGCAGTTAACATGAATTGCTAACTCCTTGACAAATTTCTTCAGGATGCAATTTTCATGGTGGTTGCTGCAATTCTTCACCTTGGTAATGTCGAATTTGCAAAAGGTGAGGAGATCGACTCTTCTGTGATAAAGGATGAGCAGTCTCGATTTCATCTCAATGTGACAGCAGAATTACTCAAGTAGGTCTATTTTCTAAATTTTGAATTTCATTCCATGTTCTTATTTTGGATCTATTATTTCTGCTGGATCTTATGAATAAGAATTGATAGGTGTGATGCCAAGAGCTTGGAAGATGCACTAATTACACGTGTGATGGTTACACCTGAGGAGGTTATTACAAGGACTCTTGATCCAGAAGCTGCTGTGGGTAGCAGGGATGCTTTGGCTAAAACCATATATTCTCGCCTTTTCGACTGGTAAGCAAGTCAAATACATAACATACTTGTTTGGTGTTCTATATTTCTATCTTCTTTTGTATCTTATAATATTCATCTATTGACTCCAGGATTGTGGAAAAGATAAACATCTCAATTGGCCAGGATCCAAACTCCAAGTCAATAATCGGTGTTCTTGATATTTATGGATTTGAGAGTTTTAAAACGAACAGGTAGTCTTTCAGTATGACATATGTTCTACTGCTGCTTACTTCAAGCCTTTAGTGGTGCCTTTCTAACGGTTTCCGGGTAAAACAGTTTTGAGCAATTCTGCATCAATTTTACCAATGAAAAGTTGCAACAACATTTTAACCAGGTTAGATCTCATTCTTGCATTTAAAAACTGTTTTCCTTATTTCTTTATTTTCAATCTGTTTAGCATATATGATTGCAGTATGTGTTTGCTGCCCCATCTCTTTGCTTATTAAGGGGGTTCTTGGGTGTTTAATAATGTTACTCCATCTTATGATTTCAGCACGTGTTCAAGATGGAACAAGAAGAGTATGAAAAAGAAGAGATCAATTGGAGCTACATAGAGTTTGTTGACAACCAAGACGTGCTGGATCTGATCGAAAAGGTCTGCAACTAATGGGTTGATTTATTGTTTTGTTATTGATTTTTTTCATTTGTCTGAAAGAATAGTGCCTCCGTAACTTATCATGCGATGCTACAATTTGTTATTAGTTCTAGCCTCAGTCTTTTGGTAACTTAAATTGTAACAACTAAAGTTGAAAACTTGCAGAAACCTGGGGGAATCATTGCTCTGTTAGATGAAGCCTGGTATGCATGCCTGATTATTTTTTCATCAAAATATCATTTATTTTTTTTCTGTTTTTGGTTCGTCAGCTTATGATATAATTTATGTTCATATTATTGGTCCTTGCAGTATGTTTCCTAAATCTACTCATGAAACATTTGCTCAGAAGTTGTACCAAACATTCACTAAAAACAAGCGCTTCATCAAACCTAAACTTTCACGGACGAGTTTTACAATATCTCATTATGCTGGAGAGGTGCTGACTAGTTTGTCTTTATTGAAATATCTATACCTTCACATTTTCAATGTAAAGCTAAAGTGTCCATATGATATGCAGGTGACATATCAAGCGGATCTGTTTCTGGATAAGAATAAAGATTATGTCGTTGCAGAACATCAGGTTCTGTTAACGGCTTCAAAATGTCCTTTTGTGGCGGGTTTGTTTCCTCCTCTACCGGAAGAATCATCAAAATCATCCAAATTCTCTTCCATAGGGTCTCGGTTCAAGGTTAATTCATCTTTATCCATCAAGTATTTTGGTTAATGTAGATTTTAGAAACAATTAAAAGAGCATGCTTCACCAATCCCAAAAAAAGTGTCTCTTCTTGCCCTTTATAACTTATTTAGATGTATGATTTCTATTATCTGTGTTTTCTATTGTGTGAGTTTTCTTGTAATTAGTCTGACAAGTGTTTTACTTTATTGATGACTTTAAGTAATAACTGGCTGGTGCATGTTGACTCTTAAGTAAATCGAAAACTAACTCGACATTACCAGGCATAACATCTGAGTCATCACAGAGCTTCTTGAAGATGAAAATAATTAATGGATCAGTTGTCTACGGATAAAAAAGAAAAGAAAATGGACATATATGTTTAGCAGAAGCTGCTTACAGAAAAAATGCCTTAGAGGAGCTCTTGCTTTTAGTTTTAATTGCAAAGCAAGAGCTTCAGATATGTTCAAGAATCATGCGGAGTAATAGAATAATGTGTAACTGAATAAGTTCTGTTTTACGATGGAATTTTTGACGTTTTTGCTATCCATTCTTATTCAATTGTATGCCTAGTAAATTTCAGTTAGAGTAACCTTTGTCTGGTTAGGTCCATGTATCATTTGGCTGATCGATGTGCTCCTTTTTACCCATAGGGCGTTGTGGTTGTTAATGCTTAGACACCTCCATCTCCACTTCTTTTATCACAATATTAATGTTCTTGGGTTCTTTTATTGCAATAGTGCTTTTATCAATGCAGAAGATTTCATATTTCTGTTTATTATGTTGTGTTATAGCGCATCTGTAATTCTTTTTTTGGTTTTCTCTGTCTCTCTTTCTAGCAGAAATGGTTCATTACAACATGTGTACGTGTGGTATATGTTTTTCATAATGATACTTCTCTGATTGCTGAAGCCTTTTCTTACATGCTTGCAGCTACAACTGCAATCTTTAATGGAAACATTAAGTTCAACAGAGCCTCACTACATCAGATGTGTGAAGCCTAATAATGCCCTTAAGCCTTGTATCTTTGAAAATCTGAATGTGATCCAGCAATTGCGATGTGGTGTAAGTGTTTATTGATGCACATCTTTGTGCCTGCTATTGTGATGGATTTATTACTTATTCTGGCCCTTACATAAGTTGTTCTGTTTATTCTAGGGTGTCTTAGAGGCTATCAGAATCAGCTGTGCTGGATATCCTACTAGACGTACATTTTATGAGTTTCTTCTTAGATTTGGTGTTCTTGCTCCAGAAGTTGTAGCTGGAAGGTAAGATTTGCAGATGCATTGTGTGTCGATTCTAACTGAAACTTATATTCTCATATGTTTCTTTTTGATTTTTCTGATGATCCATAATAATCCCTTGTCAGCTATGATGACAAAGTTGCATGCCAGATGATTCTGGACAAGAAGGGACTTAAGGGCTATCAGGTAAATTTTTTGATATTGTGCTGAATCAAATGTTCTCATCCTCCAATTAGAGTAGGTTGGTTATTGGCCTGCTCAGGGAATATCTGAGCTAGAGAAGTATTAGACAAGTTTCTTTGTATACCTTTCATGGCATCATGAAATCTGCACAGAGATTTCTGTGTCGTAACATTATTTGAATGCTTGTCTGTACAGATGGGAAAGACTAAGGTCTTTTTGCGGGCTGGACAGATGGCTGAGCTCGATGCTAGGAGAGCTGAGGTACTTGGAAATGCAGCAAAAATTATTCAAAGACAAATTCGTACATATATTATGCGAAAAGAATTTGTTGCTCTTCGTCAAGCTGCTATTCAGTTGCAATCATGTTGGCGAGGTATGTCTCAATCAGTCATTTGAAATCCTACATTTCAGGTCACCGAAACTTCTTTCATCTGCTCCCTCCTTTTACATTGTTGACTTTGATTCTCAAATATTTAAACATACATTTTTTTGCATGATATGGTGTTTTGAATCCAACTTCAAGGAATCTTTCTAGTACTATGTGATTTATGATACTTGTATATTCGCCATGGTGCTTTATTCAAGTTTCAAAGATTTGGTTCAATTTACATATTCATGTACATTATTATTTGTTTATTTTTTTATTAGAAATAAGTTATTGATGATGTGGGAGGAAAACCCTGGATACCAGAAGTTTAAAACAAGTAGAGAACCTTAGATATGATTGTATAGGATAGTGACCAGCCATCTTATGCTGATCAGGAAGCTCATGGGTGCACTGAAAGTTAAAGAAAGCCAGAAGAAACACCCTAATCTGCAGAAAGTCGTATTCCACCTCTTCAAATGCTCTACAGCTATTTTGGGTGGTCAATACAATTGGAAAAAAAAAGGAAAAAAGCTCTGCAGCTCTAATTTGGTCAATTCAATACAAAAATTAAGCTAGCATTGAGAAGTCAACTAGTTTCAAGAGTTCTCCGGACCAGGAAACTTGAAAACATATATCAATTGCCCCAATTTATCATTAGAAGTGCATTAAGTTTCAACTTTGCTAGTCTTGTTTGAGGAAGACTATTTATTCTCTAATCAGCTGACTTGTTAATGTTTCTTCTTCTTATGACTATTAACACTGAGTGTACTTATTTTTTTGGTCATAATGTCAGCTATACTGTCCTGCAAACTGTATGAACAACTGAGACGTGAAGCAGCTGCTCTAAAGATTCAGAAGAACTTCAGATGTCATGTTGCATACGTAACATATATAACGTTGCATTCTTCTGCTATTACGTTGCAAACAGGAATGAGAGCCATGGTTGCTCGGAATGAATTTAGATACCGGAAGCACACTAAAGCTGCAATCAAAATACAGGAACTTATCTCTCTACTGCTATTGCCACACTTGTGATCTTCCCTATCATATAATGCAGAAGACACATGAAGTCTTGAAATGTCAAAAAAGTATAATATCTGATACATGATTTACTTACTATCCTGCAGGCTCATTTGCGTGGCCATGCTGCTTATTCTTATTACAGAAGTCTTCAGATAGCTGCGATCATTACTCAGTGTGGTTGGAGGCGACGGGTAGCCAGAAAGGAGCTTCGAAATCTCAAAATGGTTTGTTATGCATTTCTGTGATCATCATCATGTCTTGTAATAATGTGTTCACATCATCTGGTTCAGAGAAGGAAGATCATTGTAAATGAGAGATTACATATGCAGGCTGCAAGGGAAACAGGTGCTCTCAAAGAAGCCAAGGACAAGCTCGAAAAGAAAGTGGAAGAACTTACATGGCGGTTGCAATTTGAGAAACGACTCAGGGTAACTCACTCTTATGTCTAGGGATGTTTCCCCTTGGTTCATTTCCTCGAGTCTGACACCATTGTACTTTGGATTAATACAGGCTGAGCTGGAGGAGACTAAAGCCCAAGAAGTTGTAAAGCTACAGGAGGTGCTGCATAAAATGCAAAAGCAAGTAGAAGAAGCAAACGCTAAAGTGGTTCAAGAGCGGGAGGCAGCACGGAGAGCAATTGAAGAAGCACCTCCAGTCATCAAGGAGACCCCAGTTATAGTTCAAGACACAGAAAAAATAAATGCCCTGTCAGCTGAAGTAGAGAGTTTGAAGGTATGGTTCCACTAGCCCAAGGTTTATCGTCTCTATAGTTGGACACAAACCTTAGTAACACTGCCAATGAATTTCTTTTTGAGTTAGAGAGCATATGAATATGAATCTGTCCTCTAACCCAATTAGCCAGGAAGTTCAAGTTAGAGGGAAAATGAAAATAAAATAGCATATGATGTTGATTATTGCAA
>JAPFFP010000099.1:3108781-3125807 GCA_026153255.1 Solanum medicagineum
AACATCCAATTCTACATGTAGTTCAGATTTCATAGTAAAGTCTTGCTCCAGTCTTTGATAATTAGGGTGCCCCAAGGGTTTGAACAACTTTAGGTTGCATTTCACCTGTTTTATTTTAAACGGAAGAGGATGCCCTGGATATCAATTTCTTTGATGATGATAAAAAATGCAGTGATAGTACACTTGAGACTTCTTAATTGGTTTGTTGTAAAAAGACCAATGGCTATGGAACAAAGGATTATCTCGAACATGACCAAGGTATTGATGTTGATAGTCGGGAGAGGAAGGAAGCTCGTTCGTCAAAGTTCTAGACTGATCAATGTATGGAAATCTTATGGAACATATAGGTCTGTCGTGCTAATTGCTTTTAACCAGATCGCTAGACAAAAGCCTGGTATTTAAGTAGAAAAAGGTAGATAAGTGAGCTCATTCTTCACTGAGCTCGAAACCATGCACCACCAGCCCTTAAGGATTTTTCAGCTATAAGAAAAGAAGATAGATGGATTTGGAGCTCTACAACATACAATTCCTTTCGCTGCATTTATTTGATTCATTCTTGTGGATGAAAACTGAATCAAGTGAATATGCCTGCTTGACTTTGATGTTGCTAAATATTCGATATCATAGTTTATGCAAGTGTACTCCTTAAGTTCATTCTCCATCTTGAAGTCGCTTCTGAGCTGGCCTAGTAGGAGGAATTAACCTCAAAAGCTTCCCATGCGCGTGCTAATAATACATCAATATCAATAATAAAAAGTTGATCTTTAATTGGATGCTATTTCGTATAAAAGAACATACAAAGATTATCTCTATGTTTCTCTTGGTTGAAAAGTTGTTTCACGAATTATCCAGGCTTTGCTGGCATCAGAAAAGAAAGCTACAGAAGAGGCTAGAGATTCTTCCAGGGATGCGGAGGCCAAAAACACAGAGCTGGCTAGCAAACTAGAGAATGCCGAGAGAAAAGTACAACAGCTTCAAGATTCTGTGCAGAGGTTTGTAAATTAATATTGACTCTATATGACGGAATCAATTTATTCACCTCCAGTTATAGGTTTATTGTCCTTAGTCTGATCTTGTAATCGAGAGTCTTTTGATTAAACATATCCTTAGTCTGATCTTGTAATCAAGAGGCTTTTGATTAAACATACAGAGAAAAAGTAGCACAGATCTCCCGCGATTCAAGTCATTTTCTTGATTTCTGATTGAACCTTAATGGTTATGGGCATTGATCTTATGATTGCCAGCTATGAACCATCAGCATTCAGTATAATAGTAAACTTGCATCCTTAATCATCACGTTTTGTGAACTGGACTTCCAAAACATAGGATTTTGCATTCTTAAAGAACGCAAGACGTGTCTGATGTTCTCTTTCCTCTTCTCCCTCTTTGTTTGTCTCTTGTTTCAGGCTTGAAGAGAAGCTTTCCAATATGGAATCAGAGAACCAAGTACTTCGTCAACAAGCTTTGACCATGTCACCAACTGGAAAAGCTTTATCTGCACGGCCAAAGACTACTATTATACAGGTGCACAAACAATTGCCAATTCTCATCTTGTTAGATTTTCTTTGACGGAGTAGATTTTCATAATAGCAGCAGGTGCTATAGATAATTACTCTCTTGATGAAGTTGCAGAGGACTCCGGAGAATGGAAATGTCATAAATGGAGAATCAAGACCTAATTCTGTAAGTTCAATAATTGCAGATTAATGTGTTTACTGTCATTTATTATGTGAATTAAACATATGCCTCTTTTGATGTATATGCTTGTTTATATGGCATAGGATATGAGTCTTGTCATAGCAAGTCCAAAGGAGCCTTCATCTGAGGAGAAACCACAGAAGTCTCTAAATGAAAAGCAGCAGGCAAGTGGTCCGCTGGCTTGCACAAAATATTTCCTGATAGATTATGCTTGTTTAATCACACCGTGACAACTAAAATTCTGAAATCATTTTTGTACAATTTATCCTTTTCACAGGAGAACCAAGACTTGCTCATTAAGTGCATTTCTCAAGATTTGGGCTTTTCTGGAGGCAAACCAATTGCAGCTTGTCTCATATACAAATGTCTGCTCCACTGGAGGTCCTTTGAAGTGGAAAGAACTAGTGTTTTTGACCGTATAATACAAACCATTGCTTCAGCCGTAGAGGTAGAAAGCTTATTACTTTGCTAATGCTATATCATTCCAGTTTTTCTTAACTTTATGTTTATAAATCTACGGCAATTAATTTCTGAAGCTTCTTTATTACAGGTCCCAGATAATAATGATGTATTAGCCTACTGGTTATGCAATACCTCCACACTGTTGATGCTGCTTCAACAAACACTTAAAGCTAGTGGGGCTGCTAATTTGACTCCGCAGAGACGGAGATCCAGTTCAGCCTCTTTGTTTGGAAGGATGTCCCAAGTATGAGCTGTGGTTTATTATTAGTTCTCTGGTTTCAGCCAGTTGCCCAATTTAAAAGTCATATCTTAGTTAATATTTGTCCTCTGCTATCTGTAATGTTTATGTAGGGCTTGCGAGGTTCTCCTCAGAGTGCTGGGCTTTCAGTTCTCAATGGGCGTATGCTTGGGAGATTGGATGACTTGCGCCATGTTGAGGCCAAGTATCCTGCGCTGCTGTTCAAGCAGCAGCTCACTGCCTTTTTGGAGAAAATATATGGAATGATAAGAGACAATCTGAAGAAAGAGATCTCCCCATTGCTTGGGCTATGTATTCAGGTACATTACTTTATATGAGCTAGTATTATTTATGCCACAAGTCCCAGGAATCTTATGTAATAGAATGTTTACTGCTTGATGTGTAGTTTCAGCTAGTCCCGATGCTTAAACTGTAGAATTGTTATGATAACTTGGGTTTTTTAGCACTTGGGTTAGTTGATACACTGTAGGTATCAGCTAGTAGTTCTCTGATGCTTGAACTAATCAGTGTGTTAAGGCTATACAATCTTATAGATTCATTGTCACTTAAGAAGTTAATCTGTGTTGTAAATTTTGCAACAAGCGAGCTCTTGAATGTTTCTGCCTGGTCAGGTCAGGAGTTCCTTTTATCTATTAAAATCACTGTGAAGTAAATCAGACAAATCCCTGATCATCAGTAGGACTCCCAAGAATGACTAGTGATGGTACTTCTCGTCCAGCCCAAGGTCTTGGAATGAGTAGATGTTTCTAGGTTTAGTATTGTGCCTTGAAGCTGGACATTTCTAGAGAGACCACCTTTTGTCTTGGAGACTTTTGTTCTCTCCCAAGTGATTATTTTTGCCTCCGAGAGAAAGAGGGAAGGAGTTAATTTTGTCAGATCATTATCTGCATAATGTCTGCAGGCACCAAGAACATCTCGTGCAAGTTTAGTCAAAGGAAGAACCCAAGCTAATGCTGCTGCCCAGCAAGCTCTATTTGCTCATTGGCAAAGCATAGTAAAAAGTTTGAACAGCTACTTGATGATGATGAAAGCAAACCATGTAAGTTAAAGATTGAAGAGTTAAATAATAGCAACTGTCATTTTGTCTCCTTGATGTTTATATGTTTCCATTGCTCCACCTATGCAGGTTCCTCCCTTCTTAGTTCGGAAGGTTTTCACTCAAATATTCTCTTTTATCAATGTTCAACTTTTCAACAGGTAAATAGTTGCACGTTTTTACATTAAATAGATTTCATTCGGCACATTAACACCTCATATATCTGTGTATTAACCTTCTATATATTCAGTCTCCTTTTGCGGCGTGAGTGTTGCTCGTTTAGTAATGGAGAGTTTGTGAAAGCTGGGTTGGCTGAATTGGAACAGTGGTGCTGCTATGCAACTGAAGAAGTAAGCATATCGCAATGTATCTTTTCAGTTCTTAGTGCTATTCAGTATCTTACTTCTGTATTTTCATGTCCAGTTTGTAGGCTCAGCATGGGACGAGTTGAAGCACATTAGACAGGCAGTTGGATTCCTGGTAAGAACTGATTTTGGGGCATTGTGCAAAATGGACTTTTGCATGATTGATGCTTTTATCTGACATTTTGTTTTCTCTCAATTTCTTGCAGGTTATACATCAAAAACCGAAAAAGGCATTGCATGAAATCACTAATGAACTTTGTCCAGTAAGGAGTCATTTTTCTATATTTCTCCTCCATTCTCATTTTTCTACTATGAATTTTCTTCCTTTTACCTATCAAATGGAAAAAAAAGCCTTTGTTTCTTTTTGACTTCTCGCTTGCTGCTGTAATTTATATTATTCTTTTATCAGGTGCTTAGCATACAGCAACTGTATAGGATCAGCACTATGTACTGGGATGACAAATACGGAACCCACACGGTTTCTTCAGACGTAAGTTCTTGCACGGTTTCACCTACAGTTTGGATGCGTATGTAGGTTTACAGTAGTTTTTGGTCTAGTTCTTGTACAGTTCACTTGGCTTCTGATTATGGGTTTTATACCTTAACTGATAGGTTATATCAAGTATGAGAGTTATGATGACAGAAGACTCCAATAATGCTGTCAGCAGTTCCTTTTTGTTGGATGATGATTCGAGGTACCGTTTATTAAATAATTCATCCTCGATCTTTGGCATACATGTACTTTTTACTGAGCACCTCAAATTCAATATCTTGTCTTAAATGATGATGCAGCATTCCATTCTCTGTGGATGACATCTCTAAAACGATGCAACAAGTAGACATTGCTGATGTTGAACCACCTCCATTAATCCGTGAGAATTCCGGATTTGTATTCTTACATCAACGGTCTAGTTGATGGTGGTTCTAAAATATACAACTCAACATGGTCATTGATGGATGTTTGTGTAGCTCCAGAGAGTGGACTCATGCACATCAAGGAACATGCAGAACTTGTGCATATAATCACATTGCTTGTTGCATTTAATGGTAGTGTATATTTTTCTCCACTTGCTTTTGGGCAACCGTAGCTGTTTGTTGTCCGGTTCAATTTATTCTTTTTTCCTCTCCTGCTCAACTTGGGAGGTGTTTTTATTATGCCAAAAGGCTTTTAGTGTGGTCATATGCAGGTATAGGCAGATGCATTGGTTTTTGTTGCTTGCCTTTATTTTTTGTCCTCATTACAGCTGTAAAGTCATTAAAGTTGCAATTTAGGTCCTTATTCTGTAGTGTGTGGGTGAAGTGCACTTGAAGGTTCTGTTGTATAAGATATGTTAAGATTATAAAGGGAAAATAGTTTGTCTTTTTTTCCCATTAGTGACTGATCAAACTGCTAAAAGTGGCCTTATTAGGGATATGGACATGACTTTGTATCAGCTCCCCATTGAACTGTCCGGGGACGGATAAATGAGAGCATAGCTAGAGGCGCAGGAGTTAATTTAACAATTATACATGGTTTACTCATTATACATACATACGTCAAGATGATTTTGAGAATCAAAATTATGGGAGTTTGGCCTCAAAATGGATATCTTTTGGGCGCATTAAATACCAAAATGGATCCTCTGTAGAAATAAAAACGGAAAATACATTGCATCTAGAAATAGGCGAATTGTCCACTGTTATTGTTAACTCGGTATATTTCTACTGCAACGCCCAATTTATAAATTAAATGGATGAACTACAGTATCTTTTGTTAGTTTTTCATGAGGGGTTTTCATGAGGGGGAACATAATTTTTTACATTTTAAAGTGCATTGTTACATCTATTTAATAAAATAGAATCGTGAGCTTCTTACATTAAAAGTACAAAAAATGTGAGGACTTCCGTTTTCGAATTTTATCATCATTTGCTTACAATCGATGTATGAACTACCGAGGTTGACTAAGAGAATGATTTCTTTATTATCAGGTTTTCCTACACTAACGGCATATTTGTGCTTTGTACTGTGAAGTCATTTCATTTCTACGATGCCTAGTATTGTTGGCTCTAAAAGTTTTCAGATATTGAGTATTTGCATTTAATTTGAATGGAGGAGGATTTCAATATTGACCCATCACACAACGAAAAAAATATACACCCTCGTAAGTTAGTACTTATTGACATAGGTCTTTAGTTCAATGCAACACATATCACAAAATTTTATCGCATGTTAACCTGACATGTGGTAATTTCTCAATTTTCTACAAGAATATTTTTGGCTTTCAACAGTGACTATGTGTAGTTTTTCTATCACGATCCAAGCCTATCTCCTAGTCGGACATGGTATTTAGAATTCTTAAAGGCTTCAAGCTAACCACATGACATACATTAGCATACTGAATTTAAGAGAAATTACAATGTGGAAGAAGAAAAACCATAATATAAACAATCTGATAGCATAGAATAGGAAAATAAGTCTGAAGCGACAACATAAGCTCAATGTCTAACACATATCTGAAAGCCTTTAACATAAAGATGTGAATAGGATAGGTCCTAGCGCTCCACATTGTCTGAACAAAAAACAAATAAAAGTCTGAACATAACATGAGAATAACGTGGATGAGAAGGAGCACCTGTACATATATTATAAGATAATATAGGCAAGTGTATACGGTCAATACATGAAATGTGAGTATGTCCGTTGTGCAAGGATATTCATGAATCATAATATGCAATGACCAAGTGAAATAGAACATGATAAACCTCTTTAAATACATACAAGTGGCAGTGAAACACACAATGCATCTTAAAACATCGTAGGAACCTTTGAATAAACCATACACCATAAAGAAACTTACTCATTGTTGGATATCAACCTTAACTCACAATAAGACCATGCGAGCTATAATGAAATTCCTATGTTTTTTTGGTCGCAACCTAAACCTAGGGCTTAGCCGTGACATGGTGAATGTGACACCCAAAGGCGCCTCATTCAAGCCTCTTGTTCATATCATACGCATAGATAAGGTAAATAAGCAATCGTTAGAGTAAGCAAGCGGAAACATAGTTTCAAACATTCTAAACACAAGAGTCAGCATCTCCCATTAAAGGGAATTACATCAACATAGGTCCAAGCATGCCTCTACATCATAGATCTTAGCGGGTCTAGAACATGCTACTAGCTCACCCTCACGATAGAAAGTACAAAAGTCTTAACAACTTCAACATAAGCAAGAACATAAGAGCTTGTCCCCGAAGCATGGGAACTCACCAATTCTTCACAAGTAGAGCCCAATATCTAGCCACAAAAGTGAGGAGTGGTATCATCGTCCGTCAGTACATGGTGATATTATGTAGGCAAGAGTATGCGCTAGTATGTTAGAATGTACTATGTATGTAGCTATGCAATACATCAATGAACATGGTACATAATAGAAAATGCATAGACATATCAATAGAGCAAGGATAAGATACAAATGATTAAAACCATGGATCGAAGCATCATAAAAAATTTCATAGCCTAGTAGACATACATATGTGGAAATAAAATCATAACTAACAATAAGACTATACAGACTACTACATAGAATTTCGATATTCCCTCTACACCGAGCAAAAGAAGATTCTACTGCTAAGGTAGACTTGACCCTTACCCTATAGGCTCTATGCTAGCATGGTGAGAATCATATAGGCATAAAGACCCACCCTTTAAACTCTATCCTAGAACAGTAAGTATCACATTAAGAAGCTATATGGATCCATTAGCTAACCTTATAGACACATAATCATAAACCTACGGCAACACATAGTTATTGGACCGGGAAATTTACCAAGGTCCTTCTGTGGTAAGTCATATCCACGGAATACATAATCATGTATATACATAGACATCATCATAATTCATACTTTATCAAAATCATACTTCCATAATTTGTAAAATAGGTATCATGGCCTCATGAAAACATAAAATATCATAGGAATTGTCTATCTATATAACTTTGCATATAATGTGAGTATAGTTTCCTTCTTATCATCATTTCATAAACATTGGGGCCTTAAGTCATCCTTATCATCATATCATTATCACCATCATCATAAAATCATACTGTCATACTTAGAATCACATTCATGAAATCATAGCTTTGTTGTAGGAAATTAGATATAGCATGGGTTCTTGGTCAACTGAACCAAAATCACGTGAAATCATACAATTTGATAATAATCCATACTTAATTGAGTAAATAGATCATAATTCAATAATAGTTCATGCAATTAGATGAGAATTGAACAAGATCCATTATGGAGTCATTAACCCGAAGTAAAATTTAAAAAGAATTCATGGAAACATCATCAATTTCATGTAATTGAAACAAGTTCATATTAGGATAGATTAATAGTCATAATCTAGATCATAATTGAAGAATTTGAGTAGAAGCAGAGAAGACCCATACAATTCACATAATTGAATTAAGGTAAAAATTGAGAATTTCAGGAGTTCCATAGAAAAAAAGATTCTATGGATGAAAACTCACACACCTTAAGTAATTGCCTTGGAAAACTTGAACAAAGGTGGAGGAACTTTCTTGAATTGATCTTCAATGGAGTTTTTGCTTGGAGGAGAAGAAACCCTTTGAGAGTAGTTTTAGAGATAAAATTTATGTAATTTGTGGATTGGGGGTTAATTTGAGGGTTAGAAGCAATTTATAGGATGGATTTTAGTGCTAAAGATCACCCAAAATCACTTAAATAAGTTTAAGGAAAGTTAGCTTTCTCACTTAGTGCGGGAATTTTAAAAAGAAATTTGAGTTGTCATGAAATAAGTTCTCAACACGGAGTTGTTTCCCATAGTTTATTTTTGCGGAAATTCAATTTTTTCCCTATTTTGACCCTAGAATGAGTTCATGTCACTTTTCTACTGAAATGAATCTTTTACGTGACGTTTCTCATGTCACTTTTATTCTAAAATGAACCTTTTACGCGACGTTGATTCTTCTAGAAATGCAATTACGAAAAAATGATTTCTCGATACAGTTGACCTAAAAATCAAATGATACCATTTCCCACACAATTTTACCTTGGGAGTAAGAAGTTGGCCTAGGATTTTCCAAAAAGAGTACAAATGATATGTTATACAAGGTATCTTTCATAAGGTCATTCGAAGGTATTTTGAGAGGTGTTACAATATCCCCTCTTGGGAACATTCGTCCTCGAAGGAAATCAAGGTTAGTTGAGTAGAGTAGAGTGCGTAATTAACAATCCATAATGAATGCAATAATGCAATTTTAAAACATCTTTAGAAATCATTTTCATGAGTATGCATGCTTACAAAATGACATAGAGATTAACACTTAAGAATTGAAAGGGATTTAGCATGAGTGACTAAGCACCTCAGGCTTGAGAGAAAGAAAGAGGTAAGGATATCATTTCTTCATGTCCTCCTCTGCTTCCCATGTTGCACTTTCTACTTGTTAATTCTTCCACAATACTTTGACGGATGTAACTTCCTTGTTTGTTAATCTTTTAACTTGTCGGTCCAAAATCTCATCGAAACTTCTTCACAGGTCAAATATTCCTTAATACTCATGTCATTCAAGGGTACAATAACATTTGTATCACCAACATATTTCCTCACCATTGATACATGGAACATTCAGATGAACATAGCCAATTCCAACTTGTGAGCCACTTTACCAATCCTTTCCAAGACCTTATAAGGTCCTATATATCTAGGACTCAACTTGCCTTTCTTGATAAAACGCAATATACCTTTCATAAGAGATAGTTTAAGATAGACCCAATCATCCACATTGAATTCAAGATCCCCTTTTCTAACATCGAAATATGACTTTTGGCGACTTTGAGCGATTTTCAACCTCTCCTTTATGAGTCTCACTTTATCTCCATAGCCTCAAGTACTAAATTGAGGCCAATTAATGCCATCTCCCAAATTTCAAACCATCCTACTAGAGACCTACATTTGGACCATACAAAGCCTCAAAAGGTATCATCTCAATACTTGAGTGATAACTATTCTTATAGGCAAATCCAATCAAAGGTAGATGATCATCCCAATTTTCCCTGAAGTCAAGTACACATGCATCAACATATCTTCATCAATATTTGAATTGTTCTCTTGGCTTGCCCATCCATTTGGGGATGAAATATGTTGCTTAACTTTACTTTGATACCAAGACCCCTTTGAAAAGACTTCCAAAAGTGTGAAGTAAAATGACTACCATGATCTAAAATAATAGATAAAGTCACACCATGAAGCCTTACCAACTCCCTAGCATATATCTTGGTATAATCCTCAACATTGTAAGATGTGTTAACCGGTAGAAAATGGGTTGAGCTCATCATCCTATCCACTGTCATCCATACTGAGTTTGTTTCCTTGTACAAGGTAAACCTATCACAAAATCCATATTTGCACCATCGCATTTCCACATAGGAATGTCAATATCTTAGGTTAGACCTCCCGAACTTTGATGTTCAATTTTCACTTGTTGAAAATTTGGGCATTCCGCCACAAACTTAGCTATATCTTTCTTCATGCCATTCCACCAATATAGTCCCTTAATTCTCTATACATTTTGGTGGAGTTGAGGTGAATATAATTCGATGAGCTATGGGCTTCACTCAATATCATGTCCCTTAAACCATCAACATTTGAAACATATAATCAACCTTGATAATGAAGTACTCCATTTTTCCATAGTGAGAAAACCTCAACCTTGTTATCAACCATTAGCTTTTTTAATTCCACCATGTTGGATCCAAATTTATATTGCCTTGACATTCTCTATTAATGATGACTTCGCTCCATTGTGCACAAGAATACTACCCAAATGTGAATTGCTCAACTGTAAGGCCCCACATGATGGGGCAAGGAGGGGGGAGGGGGTAAAAGTGCCTAAGAAATAAAATTTGGACATTTTTTAAGTGCTAGTAGGTCTTACTAAAGGTCCTACGGGCTGTAACCTATGCTCGTGAGGGATGGTCAGACTTGGTGAAAATATAGATTTTTGAAGTTAGGAGTATGAGTTAGCAGATGGCTCATACAAATGATCGACAAGCTGTAAGTCCAATCATAGGTTGACGATAAGAGAAAGTTTCCTGAGGTTGCAAAAACTTATCAGACAAAACCCCTTTTCTATGACCCATAGATGGGCTATGACCTATAATCGGGTCTCGTGGTCCCGTCTGATAGAAATTTATAAGGGGAAAATCCGACCTTTTCTATTATTCAATGCATATACTACATTATTGTCAAGATCTAAGCCTAGGGCCCAGACGTGACACGACGAATGGAAACTCGAAGGGACCTAAACAAACCTCTTAGCATATCAATTAGATATCCTTGGTCACGGAAGCAAAGTATACAACAACAAGAGATATAATAAAAAGGGAAACAAGACGAAAGGAAGTCTTAGATAATCATTAAAGCATTAAAGAGTCAAACTCAAGCATAAGTACATTATAATATTCAAAAACACCTCTAACATGGAATGGAGTGGGGCCCAAGACACTTTTCGTGCTCACCCTCATAGTAGCAAATGTTCAATATAAAGAGTCTCAAATAACACGAGTGATAAAGATAGTGTTCTCGTACTTGAGCACTTACCAAATCTTGCTTCAAAGGATCGTACTAGCCACGTGGAGGATGATCAAATGGTGCTCCAGTCCCTACATGGTAATAGCATGTAGGCATAGAGTATGTGTTAGTACTTTTGAATGTACTAAGTATGTAGGATGCAATGCAATAAGACATAAGCCAATATAGTCAAAATGCATAATAATAAGCAATAGATAAGTGTAATCTCAATATGACATGCATTATCAATGCTTGAAGTAAAACATGCTTGTTAATCATTCAACTTGCATATAACATAATACATGTGTGGGAAGAGATCCTACCCGACAAAAGTAAGACCAAGCGAGCTACAACTTGGAATCCTAATGATTACCCTCATCGGTAAAGAGATGGTCTACTTGCTAAGGTAAACCATACTTCACCTTACGAGAGCCTATCCCATTTCGGAGAAGTAACCCCTGTCATGCCCAAAGCCCCATTAGGGCGGACTGGCACCCGTTGCCAATAAGGCCCGGGAGAACCAACCCATATTTACATGCTCCCTATACATATTATGGGGGATTTCTACCTTTGACATGCCTTTAAGAAAATAAACAGTGATAACAAGCCAAAAGGAAATGCATATGACTAGGCTATTGGGGCCATAGAATCTAAAGTACGAGACATGACCACACATTTATTTACATAGTCTACAAAGCCTCTAAATAAGAGAAAGTATCTAACAAGGGTCGGGAGATGCCCCGTCTCGACTAACTATACAATATAAACAGATAAGCTCTAGACACACATAAAGCCCCGGAGCAACCTGGAGCTTGGTATCAGTAGCTGGATATCCTGTACTCCTATTGGGGAGATCTACTAGCACTTGCACCTGCAACATGAAATGCAGGTCCCCCGTAAGGGACGTTAGTACGAGATAATGTACAGAATATGTAAGGTAGGATATACTATATATGAAGTAACAACTTAAATGAAACCATGCACTGGTGTAATACTAGAGACCACCTTTGGTTATACTTTGGGATCATGTACTTTATGTTCTTTATATTACTTTACCTTTACTGTATAATCTGTGCACAACATATAACAAATGACCAACAGATCAGTGGTAAACTGTATCGGGATCGTCCCTGGCTAGGTTATTGCTTAACCCCTTGGCTACCACCCGTGATAGGATCATCCCTGGCTAGGTGATTCTTCCACCCCTCGGGCTACCACCCATAAATAAACAATATACTTTACCTTTCAATTACCTTCGAGATGGTTCTTTTGGTGGTCATAATATTGGAGCTATAGGACTGTATATATAGCACATGACATGTAAATAATCATACAAGACAATATGACAATGAAAAAAGTATGTTACGCAAATAATGAAATGCGTATGAAATGGATCAACTTGTGAACTTTATTTAGTAACAAGAACCCATATGTAACTTGGTATCCAAGCATGTATGCAGATTTGAAGGTGACTATGTATGGAATCATATGAATATGTCAAAGAGTGGAGACATGACTAATAGTTGTGTCGGAGTTGGCAAGTGCCTTTATGTGCCAAGGAAGAATCTAGATTTCATGCCAAGTAATACGAAATCAAGTAGCCTTACATACCTCGTTGTATGACCTCGTTACTACCTCGAGATAACCTTTCCTTCCTCCAAATATTTATCTACAACATATTAGGTGATAAAACTAGTATTAATAGCCAATAGATACACCTTGGCAGCCCAATCACATAAAAAAACAACACACGGGCAGTAAGCGGGTATTTATAAACCCGAGCGTATTCTTTCAACCTTTCCGCCTTTAATCATATTTTTCTAATACACATTTGCATGTACACATCATGTCCATCCTGGTTTTGTGCCATAATAGTCTTACAACAACCCACAAAGCACAACACATAACAATTTTACACAACCTAGAAATGGACAGCATAACATTACCTTCCATCGCTTCATTTCGACGTCGACAATTCCAAACATGTTCCAACTCTAGCCAAACTGTTCCAAAAATATTTACACATACAAACAGTTATTAAACAATCTTAGAATAGACCCCAAGAAGTCATGAAGGACGTGAGCCAATAGCCTTCCATCCAACAGCCCACAAGTTTCAATCAACATTACATTTAAGATAACACAACAAAACGCATTTGTTAAATGAAATCAAAATCGGGGCAACAACCTTAGGGTAATAATTATAACTCAAACCATGTTAAGAACATCAACTTCTCTTCATAATACAGCCCACAAACCATAGAGAAGTCACTAAAACAAAAGGCAAGTATGCAGTAACTTTCTAAACACATGCTGTCCAAATTTTCCAGCACAAACACACTAGCATATACTTCTTGTTTTTCATAAGAGAACCATACTAAATACATATGTAAACTTACTTACCACTACCTTCAAGGTGTAGGGCCTCTCCAAGAACCCTAGAAGTTCCCTTGTGGCTGCGTGCTAGGTTAAGAAATAAGAACAATAAAGTTTTGAGAAAGCTGAAATTTTCCAAGTTTAAAAGTGAATGAATTTTGCTGCTTGTAACCCCTTTTTAAAGGCCTGATTTGGCCGCCTTACTCTTGAAGTTTTGAACATCTTATACCACATATTAATAAGCTAGTTATTCAGTAGCTTTTCCTTTACACTTGGGCTTAAATGGCTCTCCAAGTTGATGGGCTTGGGCTACCCATTTTCCCAATTTCTCTTCCTTAGTTTTGGGCCCAAATAGTCAAGTGGGTTGTGATGTCTTTAGGCCCTTTTTAATATCTTTCTTGGGCTGAAAATATAGTCCATGTGTAATGCTAGAACATGGGCCAAATTTACACCCTTAACACGGACTTTATTCATAATCGGACTTGGACAATTCGACGTTGAGCTTCGTCTCCTTTAGCTAGCAAATTTAAGCTAAGCAAGTAGGTGACTCACCTGCTATCTTAGTAAGTCCTACAAGCACCTCAATTCTCTCACTTTGTTTAGGGCCGTGATCTCCTCAATTTGACACAAAACATGTATACACTCGACCCTCTTAAGCGTTAGACGCACATATCCCCCTATAACATGAAATTCGAGCACTTTTAATAATGGGCGCTAATTTGACCAAACCATATCATGTTTCATTTGCATAGTACTAATATTGTAAGGTGTGGGGGTGTTACATCCTCCCCCCATTTGGAACATTCATCCTCGAACGTTAGCACAATTGAATAGCTTAACCAAGTTTAAATATTTACTTACACAGACATTTGCCAATAAACAGAGTATTTAATAACAAGTACCCATTAGTGTTCTGATTCTGCATGTTGGACATTCTTTAGCTTCAAATAAGTAAAGGTACTTTGATTTCATCGCGTTCTTAGCCTCGCATGTTATTTCTTCGGCTTGCTGGTCACTCCAAAGTACTTTTACTGAAGCTATTTCTTTATTCCTTAGCTTCTTAACTTGACGATCTAGAATAGCAATAGGTACCTCTTCATATGTGATATCTTTTGTAACCTGTATGTCTTCAATAGGAGTGATACGAGATGGGTCACCTATACATTTTCGAAGCATTGAGACATTAAAAACTGGATGAACCATTGAAAGCTCTTGGGGTAGCTCTAGTTCATATGCGACTTGTCTGACCCTCTTAATAATTTTATATGGCCCTATGTAATGTGGGCTCAGTTTTCCCTTCTTACCAAATCTCATAACCCCTTTCATTGGAGACACCTTTAAAAGTATCCAATCCCCTACTGATAATTCCAGTCCTCTCCTCCTAGCATTTGCATAGGATTTGTGACGACTTTGGGCTGTTTCTAGTCGCTGCTGTATCACCTTAACTTTTTCAATAGCTTGTTGTACTAGATCTGGCCCAAGCAAGGTGGTTTCACCCACTTCAAACCATCCAATTGGCGACCTACATTTCTCCCATACAAAGCTTCGTAAGGTGCCATCTTGATACTCACGTGGTAGCTGTTATTATAGGCAGATTCAATAAGTGGCAAATGGTCCACCCAACTACCTTTAAAGTCCAATGGACAAGCTCGCAACATATCTTCAAGTGTCTGAATGGTGCGTTCTGCTTGACCGTCTGTTTGGTGGTGGAATGCTGTACTCGAATTCACTTGTATCCCTAAACTCCTTTGGAAGGACTTCCAAAACTTTGAAATGAACTGAGCTCCTCGATCAGATATGATGGAGATTGGGACTCCGTGTAGCCTGACTATCTCTTTTAGGTATAGCTTTGCATACTCTTCAGCTGTATAATCACTCCTAACTGGCAAGAAGTGTGTTGACTTTGTAAGTATGTCAATTATTACCCATATGTAGTCAAACTTTTAAAATGAGCGAGGCAAACCGATAACAAAATCCATATTGATCATATCCCACTTCCATGTTGGAAGTTCTATACACTGTATATAACCTCCTGGCTTTTGGTGTTCTACTTTCACCTGTTGGCAATTTGGACATTGAGCCACAAACTCTTCAAGGATCTTTTTCATGCCTCCCCACCAAAACATTCCCTTCAGGTCATGGTACATCTTAGTTGATCCTGGGTGCTTGGAATATCGGGAATGATGGGATTCTTCCATTATCCTCTTTCTTAATCCATTAATATTAGGCACACATAATCTATTTTGGTAGTAAAGTACTCCATTTTGTGTAAGGTCAAAGCCCTTTATCGTACCCTGACTCACTTTTTCCTTAAGCTGTCGTAGAATAGGATCCTCGAACTGTTTTTCTTTCACCTCCATTACCAATGAAGACTCAACAACATTCTGCACAATAACCCTTTCCTTAGGAGTTTAAAGAAGGCGAACTCCCAAACTGGCTAACTAACGTAGATCCTTAGCAATTCCTTGACTTATCACAGCTAGATCATTAGTATTCATTGTTGCCTTACGACTTAGAGCATCGGCTACCACATTTGCCTTCCCCGGATGGTATAGTATATCAATATCGTAATCCTTTATTAGCTCTAGCCATCTCCGCTATCTTAAATTTTGGTCTTTCTGCTTAAAGATGTATTGTAGGCTCTTATGATCAGTATATATGTCAACGTGAACCCCATACAAATAGTGGCACCATATTTTCAAATCAAACACAACCACTGCTAGCTCAAGATCATGTGTTGGATAGTTTTTCTCATGTGGTCGTAGTTGCCTAGACGCATAAGCAATCACCCTACCATTCTGTATCAGTACACACCCTAAGCCAACTCCTAAAGCACCGGAATACACTGCATACCCCTTAGTGCCATCTGGAAGTACTTGCACAGGTGTAGAAGTTAGCTTATTTTTTAGCTCTTGGAAGCTCCTTTCACACGCATCGTTCCATTGGAACTTGGTTGCCTTATGTGTCAACTTTGTTAAGGGTGAAGAAATAGAAGAAAAACCTTCAATAAACCTCCTGTAATAACCTGCCAAGCCTAGGAAGCTCTGAACTTCCGTGGGTGTTGTTGTTCTTGGCCAATCTTTCACAGCTTCTATCTTTTGTAAATCAACCTTTATTCCCTAATCAGACATAATATGACCTAAGAATGCCACTGATTTTAGCCAAAATTCACATTTAGAAGACTTGGCATACAACTGTCGATCACGAAGAATCTGTAACACCTGTCGCAAGTGATCTGCATGGTCCTCTTCTGATCTT
>JAPFFP010000099.1:3125907-3139170 GCA_026153255.1 Solanum medicagineum
ACGCTCATCATGGGTCATCCGGAAACAGTCGCGCTATGTTTTTAAACATAGGGGTCAGGCTGCGTACATCCGACTCCTCCCTTACCCTGCAATGGGCGGAAGCCTTTGAGGCATTGGGGTAATGTTGTTGTTGTTGTAATGTTACACTATCACTATTAAGAACAATGTTTTGGCCTTCCAAATAGTTGAAACACTCGCACATCAAGCTCCTAAACAAGAAAATGATGAAAGAATTCAAATGACAAATATCAAGTGCCAATTCAATTAGACCCATTTAAATTTCACAAAAATTCAAACATGAAGCATCCAATTTAAGGGTTTGTCAAATTTGCACATAACAACAAGTTCCACATGTTCTCAACAACCCTAGACCTTAATTAAATGCATACCCAGAATTAATGGTCAATTCAACAAAAGGAAGAGATGAAGGTCTTGGGGCACGCATTGACATTCCCCCAAGTCTTGTTGTACAATTCATGATTGAGGATGTTGAAGGGGGACGCATGACATTCCTACATGACATGTATTATGTCGATGTGTCTACTTGTTCAACTTTATATAAATTTAAGTATTTATTTGTACACATCCAAAATTAAAAGACATAGGTGCCAAATGAAGCCAAGTTAAAAGTCGTATTTATGTATTATGTCTTTTACTTTAACTCATATCCCTAACCATTGAGCATGTATATTAATAATAATAAATCTGGCAATTCACCAAGAGAAAAACTACTCATAGTGTTCTCTATTGGCGCTGGGAGCACATAGGTACACAGATCAATATCAATGACAAATTGCAATGGAAGAGAACTTGGTTAATCTTTTTCCACCGAATCAACAAAATCAGGAGTACAGATAACTACTCAGATATGGTTCACACCAGAATGAAGATAGTTCATTTTTTCCTTTTACCAAATCTACAACTTGTGAGTTACAGAACTTAAACCTTTCATCCATTTGCAAAGAAGATAGAAAAGTAACAACAGCTAAGTCAGATGATGAACACTCCAAATCAGATAGTTCCATTATTCAGACTGGACTGTTTCAGAAGAGTTATTAGTTTCCGTTGCACTCTCATGCAAAGAAATCTGATCGTTCTGGTCGGGGACAGTTGGCATCTTTGATTTTTTCTTTTCCTCCTTGAGAATCACCTGTCTGGGCATCACATCTAGCATAAAGTTTCCACCATTCCATATAGATGCTGAAACTTTGAATATTTGGAAGACAACGTGCAACTTATATGACAGAAAAATTGGCACTGTGAGCGCTGTAGTTGCCATCGTAAATATGGCCTGGAGCAGAATATACATAAGCAAGCGATTCTGATCCCCGAGCAAACCACTAACACGCCACCAGACATTGTTCGCTTTCTTTGCTTTTTTGGACAGCTCCCTACAAAATGACGAATTTGACAGAATCAACAGACCACAATACAACGCCCAAACGGATTGACACGGCGTCTTGGAACCAGAGGCGAATTTAGAAATTCAAGAACATGGGTGCACCATTATTTTATTTTTAAAAAAGGGAAAAAAAGATGTTCTTGGTTGGAATTGAACCCCCAACCTTCATGCTAACAAAGAGCCCATGAACCAGTAAACCAACCAAATTGTCATTTTGAGTATGGGTTCCTTTAGCTAGTATTTAATATATTCTTTAAGAATTATACAAGTAATATATCGAATTTAGTTGGATGACCACGGGTTACCGTGACCCAAAAAATAGGGCTAAATTCGCCCCCGCTTGGAACCCACAATGACATCATCGCCAGTTGAGAGGAGATGAGGTAGCTGCAGAGTTCCTTTTATGAAACCCTGGCTTTCAGCTACTCCTTTATTCCAACTGAGGCGGTGGATGTTTGGGCCGGGTTTTGGACTTTATTGTTCGGGTTATTTTGGCTTTGTGATGGACTCTTGTAATAGGCTTTTTATGAGCCCGATTTACTTATTTTAATAAGATGGCCAGCTGGCCAAAGCTTTTTTTAAAAAAAAAACCTAATGACCCGTGGTGATGTTCATAAACTAGCACAAGGACAGACGGAGAAAGAAAGGTACATGCACCAAAAAATGACTTCATCTTAGGCTGCAAAAGTTAGAACAGTAAAAAGACTACCTGTAAGAAGTCATGACTTCAGGGTCTCGCAGAAATCTCTGTCGACGTAGGACATCCACTATGAGGTAATAGAGAACCTGCCAGAGAAAATATGCGGCTAATGGAACCCAAAATAGCCAAGTCCAAAGGTAGGATTGGCTTTCTACATAAGGCCATGATGCTCGTTCTGGAGTCCCTTCAGGATGCATAGCTCCAAAAAACTCAGGATCCCACCAGCGAATTGTGAAGAAAACCAACCCTGTATATCAGAACAGTTGGAGGTAATACATGTAAAAATGCCAAGAGTTCATTAAATTAGTGTGGAGAGTAAACAGGCACACTTTCTAATTCATTTTGAAAAAGTAAAACCACGATCCTAAAAGATATATCAGACGTAACACAATGGTCAGATAAACATCTTATGATCTCTCAACCAAAGGGTTACTACTTCTAGGATTCACACAGTGCAGCACTAAAGATTTGATTAAATATTCAGTGGCTTATATCTTTACTTTATCGTGAAAAAAAGTTAATTGAGTGTTTTACATAATTTGTTGCAGCAGAGGTAGACCAACCAGATAATTACAACTAAGATCTCTCACACACTTTGAAGTATTAGCTTCATTTCTAAGTGATGCACAGAATGCAGCATGAAAAGGTGATCAATTGCTTTGTATTTTACACGATTTTCTGCAGCATAAGTAGAATAGCCAGATAATTACAACTAAGAAACTCTGACAGACTGAGAAGTATTAGCTTTCAGAGGAATTGAACACCTATGAAGAATGGTATCTATCAGGCATCTAAAGAAAATTGAAAGTACCCTTGTTACAATTGACATAACGGTTGATCTATTCTGTACAATGCAAATTAAACAAGAAGTTAAGGGGAAAGGTAAATTCATCAAATCAAATATCACTAACGAAGGAATGAACATAATAAAAATTACGTATCAAAAATGGGAAACAGAACACAAACAGACAAACTCTTTAAGAGAGGAATATTAATAAACCTCATTTCATCACCTTTTCCTTTTCCTTCACAACTAACCCTCAGTAGCAATTACACTTTGGGATAAATACTTTGATGATGAAACACCAAGCTATGTAATGAAAGAGCAGAGAAATGAGTACTTCAAATGGACAACTTAATATGAAATCTACTAGAAGTTATAAAGCAACACTGAACTCATAGACCAGATCCTTAGGATGAGACCATGACTAAATATGGAGAAATGACAGGGCCTCAACTATACATAAGCATAGTACAATTAAAACAAGACATTCCCTTATTTTTAGAATGGAAGTTGCTTTTGCCCATACCCCACTGCAAGAGTTTCCATGGTGGGTTGAATAAGTTGCTATTACCCACAATAGGAAAACAAAAGAATGCCCTACTTACCAGGTAGGAGATGTATGAAGACACTGACAATTTTATCAACTGAACTAAACACTAAGCTACATCGCCAAACAATCAATGCCCATGCTAGAGGTCCCTGCCGTTGAATGAAGGAGAACAAAATTAAAACTAATAGAAGAGCCAAATCTTAAATTTAGCATTAAGGACCTTTCAAATATAAGATATTACCTCAGCGAAGGAGAAACAAACCATGAATAGCTTCTCCTTAGTAGGAAAACACAGAAGCGTAATTAAGAAAATTGTGTTTGCATAATAGCAGAAGTCCTGCAAAACAAGAAGCCTAAATTCAAAATGATTTTTTTAATGACCAGGAATAACTAGATGTGGCAGTAAAAAAACTTTATTCCCATGCTTTAAAGATTGAATTCCTAGTAGAAAGTAAAATAGTAGGACCTAAAATTTGGGATTAATAGCATAAAGTTTCAAGGATGTCCATTTGCAAAGTTAAAATGCTGAAAGCACCAAATAATACTATTTCATTAAGCTGATAATTGGTATAGGAATGATACTTGTTTTCGGCCTTTCTCCTACGGATCATCATACTATTTCATTCAAGATGTTAATTTTTGGATTGTTAGTAAAACTAAAATAAATGAACAAGCAGATAAAAATTAAAGAGCCAACAGGTAACTAGATGATATCCTTTGCATAGGCGTTCGACTACATTGTTTTGTTTCTCCTAAACTAGCAGTAGTAAGGGTGAAGGTGAGCTCACCAAAAGATAGTAATGCCATTTCTTGTATCTATAGTAGATCCATCTCAGAGGAACAAAGATGACATAGAACAAACAGTAAACATATCGAATATCCTTGGGCCCTGAACATTAAAAGGTCAAAAAGAAATTAAAATTCAGGAAGAAGCAAGTCCATAAAGCGAAGAGTAGAAGTTTCACTCACTGGCCCCCAAAATAAAGCAAAATGCCCCAAACCCAAGAACACCGATGAGATGAGTCACCTGCAAACATCACGAGTCCAATGAATACAAAAATTTGATTAATTGTATCAACTCAAAAGCAGTAATATACATGCTATTGTGAAGTTGGATATTGAAACCTTGTTGATGAATCGCTCGTGTTCCTCAGCCCGTTTGGCGATCTGTGCGGCTTGTTTTGACAAGATCTGTTTCGTCTTCTCCTTGGTTTTCTACACAAAGAAGATTGAAGAAATCCTTCAAAAACGTAAAACCCACCATCAAAAGAAGAAGAAAAACAAAAGCTCAGATAAATATGTACCTGGGATCGATCTTTGAAACGTTGTTTGACCTTGCCGAACGAATGGTCATTGCTATCTTCGTCGTTGCTTGACATTTTGGTGATGAGTGAATACGAGTGGTTTGATGTTTAAATATGGAGCGATTATCTCGAATTGAGGAATGGTTTATTTATGTCGAAAAAGAGAGTTGAGGATTGCCGATTGATCATTTATGTTGTTAAATCAGTCCTTGCCTTCCTTCGCTTGTTTTTGCAGAGCACACAATTCCAGGTATACACGTAAGGCGTGATATCCTTTATGTCATCTTCATTTTCTTTTTCTGTTTTTCAATTAACCTCCTTTTGCCAACTACACACGTTATTGTGAAGATCCTGTGTAATACTCCAAGCTTAAGGTGTTGTTCCACTCAGTGTATCCATCTATATATCTATATCGATACTATATTAAAAATGTAAAGGCATTAATAATATTGATTGAATATTTTAGTCCTTTATTAAAAGATTTCACTTTAGACAAAAGTATCTTTTCACCTTTTTCTTTTAAAATTATTATTTTCATAATATTAAAAATTAAATAAAGAAAAATTCATGCACAAAGAATCATTTTCCAATTAAAATAGAGTTAGTCAAAAAGAAAAAAAATTTAAAAAGGGAAACACGTCCAAAAAAAATTAAAGGAAAAATTAAATTAAAAAAAATTCTAAAAGAATCTTTTTTCAACTAAAATAGACTAAAAGAAAATTAGTCAAAAAGAAAAAAAATAAAAGGGACGCTGTTATGCCGAAAAATGGCTTTTTTATTTGAAAAGAAAGAAAATTCGAAAATCAAAAATCGGTTCAAAGCTCAATTAATTTGAGTAAAATCAATTCTCAAAATTCGAAAAGAAAACAGAGTCGCCACCTAATTTTACAGATAATAGGAAACCATTAAATATTATAAAAGACCTAACAGAAAAATCTTTTAAAATCCAGAGAAAGGGCTTGGGTTCACATTTCCACTTTGAGAAGGTTTTACGCACTCGAAATGGCCGCTAAATGCGGTTATCCGGCGATTAGGGAATTTGACTAACTGACTTGAAAACGATTGACTGATTTTGAGATTGATTAATTTTGAAAGGCTTTTGACTAAACTTGAAAAGATTTTGACTAGACTTGACTACATTGAAAATTGGAAGGTTTGAAAATTGAGCAAAAATATATAATCTCATTTTTTATTTTTTTCTGTTTATTTTATCATTTTATTTTTAAAAAACCTTTGAAATAAAATAACACAAATGACTTTGACATGTTGGGGAATTCAATTAGATTGAAACCAATAATTAATAAAATGTTAGCATCTAAACAAATATGAATATATGGAAACAAAAGGAAAGAGTTGACGATTCTGGGCCTTTGTCCCATTTAAATCTTTGTTGCAGCTTTTGAGCCTTTTTCTTATGTTGTTGTATATGCACACGTATATCAATGTATAAGTGTGATTCATGCTTCCAAAATCTGCATAACAGCTTCCTTCTTTTGAGAATTAGGCTGACTCGAAGAGAGGAGTTAGGCCTCCATGGCCTAAGCAATGCAGAATGAGGAGCCCAAAATGGCTCGGGGCATAATTCATGTAAAGAAATAAAATAAGGATTAGAAATAATCTCCCAAACTATCATAATAAGAACTAAAGCAAGCAATTAACGAAGGACGAAAACTTTAAATGGGATGTAAATGTAACCTGTTATATGGATGCTGATTCTATTTAAATCATAGAATGATCCACTGTAAAGGGAAGACTGACTGCAAACTTTGGATGCCAACAGTATATATAATCAGGATTCATAATTAGCTAATTCTAGTCATTCAGTGTAAAATGGGAGGCTTAACTGACGTACACAGTACAAGGATTTAGTGAGACTATAGACATCTGGAATGGTCACAGAAGAACACAAATTTCAAATCGGATAATACCACTTAATCTGTAGACAACAAACACAAGAGCATATTCGGATCCAAACTTTAACATGTCATCAAGAAAATAACCTTAGAGATGAAAGATAAATCTTCATAATAAACTAAAAGGCAGCACTCAAGAGAATACAAGCAAAGTACAACATGATCTGGTTTCAAAATATAATCAAGAAGATTGGAGAGCCAACTTCATGCATTATGATGGACTGACAGGTTCACCAAGAGTTTCAATACAAATATTAAAGCCAGGAACAGGGACAGGAACAAAAAATGATTTTTCAGACATCACGAGAAAACATTCAAGTTAAAAAGGATGATTGGACTTCAGAAAGGGATATCCTAATGAACAGCTGGCAGCAGCCTAAGACCTCAACATGTTAACTGATGCAGGGATAGAGGGATGGGGATACGAATTATGAGAGTTGTGTATAACAACATATAAACTCCTAAACTAGATCCCAAGAAGAAGGAAAAAGCTGAACAGAGCTAAAATATTCTTTTAAAAGCAACAATGTGTGCAAACAAGAGCTTGATAATAAATTTCCATAACTCAACACAAGCAAGGGTGAACAAGTAGGTAAAAGTCAAATAGATCCACAATAGACAGTCTTGTAGCTCGCATAAACCAAGCTAAAAACAATGCCATTAATTCAGGTTTTAACATGGATCTCAGAATAGACGATTAAAGCGACTTTACATACTTAAAACCAAACATATGTGAGAATAGAATGCAACATATATCCACTTAGGAGTAACATAACATCATTTAACTTGAAGCAGCTATACTTTACTACCAGAAACAGAGAAAACAGCAAAAGCCTTTAACATTTCCAGCAATTCCTTAACAACAACAATACCAGAGTATTACACAGCTAACAGGAAACCAACACAAAAATATTTCACCAATATTAACTCATTACTACAGATACAGCTTCCAGTCAGCAAACAAAAAAAACAAGAAAAGTCGAAGGCTCCCAGATTTTGCAACGTATGATACTTAAGCGGAAATGAGATAAACGAATGAAGGTGTTACCTTTTTTGGGGCAGCGAAACTGAGGCGACGAGCTTAACAGAAGACGAGCTTACACCACCACAAGTCCTGATTTGTTTTGAGAATCAAAACGGCTCAATGTGTGTTTTGAGAGTAATCGACGGCTATTCCTTCGACAAAATCTAGTTTATCTGTAGATTAAGAGTGGCGCTTTAACTGGAGCTTTTGGGTTCTTTGAATCTAAATCCGCTGCTAGCAAGCTTTTTGCTGGGATTTTTGGGGCTCGTTTGTTGCCCGTAGGGATTGAGTAGCTTTTGCTAAGGTTTTTCGAATAATCAATCGTCGGATTTCTAAAGGGGATTTCTCGATTATTTCCGGCTCAAGATTTTTAGGGGTTTTCTCCGATTAACTCCTCTGGTCTTCGAATTGATGACTGCCTATACTAGGTTTTCTCCTTTTTTTCTGGTTGCCCCTTCGAATTTAAGAAGAGGAGCTTCAAATAGCTCTTCCCCAAATTTAGGTAACGGATCCATTTTTTCGAAAAGGGGCACGCCTGCAAGGGGAAGGGGAAAAAACGTTAAAGGTTTTGGGGAAATGGAGAAAGGGTTTGGGGAAAAGCTTTGCGGGGAAGGGGAAAAAGGGTCTGGGAAAGGGGAAAATATTTTGGGGAAATGGAGAAGAAGGAAGAAGCTGATTTCAGAGCAAGAACGTTGGGGAAGGGAGAGGACGATGGGAAAGGGTTTGGGGTTGTCTAGTTTCTATGGTTTTCTGGGTTTTCTTGTTTCTTTAATGGAGAAAGGGGAAATGGAACGGGGAAGGGGAGTAAGCGTGCAGGGGAAATGAAGAAGAAGGAGACTGGGGGAAATTTGAGGAATTGGGGGGCGCGTGGCCCCAACACGCCTGATATTTAATAATAATTTTTTTTAAAATAATTGTTCGAAAATCGTTAAAAATATAAATAAAGTTCGATGACTAATTTGACACCGTGGAAGGTAAAAATTGGGTGTCAACAGACACGTCCAAAAAATTAAAGGAAAAATTAAATAAAGAAAAATACGTACACAAACAATAGTTTTCCAACTAAAATAGACTAAAAGAAAATTAGTCAAAAAGAAATAAAAGGGAACCATCCAAAGTGAAAAAGAAAAAAAATTAATGAAAAAACTTCCCGTAAAATTTTTCTTTTTCGTAGGGGACACGATTTGTTTAATTTTAATTTTTACTTTTTTTCTGTAACTAATACAAATTTCTCACTTTGAATAGGAAACCCAAATAATGATTTTTTTTTAAATAATTAAATGGGGAAAAGATATTTATTGATTGAAAATAAATAAAAAAAATTCTAATTTCATCATGAATCCTAATTATATGATGAAAATTTGTCCTAAATATAATAAAATATTATTTTTTTCCTTTTTGACTTATCACTTCTCTACTTCTATAAAAATACTTCAATTTCAACTTTTGATTTATTTACTCCCTTCATCAATGTGCTAAATGGTGCTGGATCTTATTTTACGATTTTTCGTGAACTTCAATTTTATTATCAGGTTTCCTTATATTATACACTCACTTTCTTTGTTTTATATTCTTTTTCCTTTCTTTTTCATTTTTTGAATTTAAAGAAAATAATATTAATTGTTATGTCAGTTTAACTTGCTTCATTCGAATTATATTATGGTCTTCGTTTAGTTAGTTTAGTCTAATAAATTTTCGTTATTTAAAATTTTTTATTATTTTGTTTCTAACATCTCCATCTATTCACAAGTTCCATCTATTCGTGTAAAGTAATATCTAAAGGTAATACTTCTTCATCTTATAATTTTTTAATGTTATAAATTCATAGATTATTTATTATTATTTTTTAAACAATTTATTTTTGACAATGTTGCAATGGATTCTGAGGAGGATTTGATCAATAAAGTTTTGACAATTAATACCTTAAAAAAATATGATTCTTACTGGATAATAAATGTCTTACTTATTGGCGAAGGACAAATAAAACAATATAAAAAAGACACCAATGAAGGCACTCGAAAAACTTTAACATTTGTTGACGAAGTTAAGGATTAAAGATGCCATCAGAAAATTTCGAGAATTGCGCCTTGTGATTTGAGGTAAACTTACTACTCCCTCCGTCCCATTTTACGTGGCACCCTTGACTTGGCATGGTGTTTAAGAAAAAAGTAGGACTTTTGAAACTTGTGATCTAAAATCATTCTTAGATATTTGTGTGGTTGAGAATCATTTCATTAAGGGTAAAAGGGGAATTTCAAGGTTAAATTGTTTCTAATTAGAGTAATGTGACATTCTTTTTGGGACCGACGAAAAAGGAAAGTGTGTCCCATAAAATGGGACAGAGGAAGTATATTTTTCTTATTTATTCTTAAAGTTGATTAATAATTTGTTATAGTATATTCTTGAGAAACAATTTGCAAATTAAAAAGTTGTTCAGTTGTTATTTTTACACATAATGTCTCATATACAGTTATTAGTTCTAAATTATTTAATTTATAATTTTTGTACATATATTTGGATCACGTCACATAAAATTTACTAGTCATTGTAACTCATATATCAATAAAAGATTTTTCCGTTCAAGATTAATATAACAAAATTTATTATATCTTTTCATATGATTAATGAAATTTTCTCTTACATAATAAACAATAACGCGCCACATAGCACATCAATCCTTACTTTTCTGGTAACAAGGAAAGTAAATTAGATTTTCTGAATATCCTGTTTTAGGTTTAAAATATAGAGAGTATTACCACAATAATTTTTAAATATGTTCAAGTGGAAAACTAGAAATACCAAGTTTCTATATCAATCTATATTAAATAGAAAATATCTTCTTATTATAATTAAATTCATACATGGAGAATGTTTTCCTACTAAAATTGACTTAGTCAAAACAAAAATAGTCAAAAATAGTTCAAACAATAGGAAAACAATCTTTGCAAAAAAATGTCCCATAAAAATCGGGAAAAAAAGTTTCAAAAAAACATCCAAAAATACTAAAATATAAGAAAAGGGTCCAAAAACTTCCTTTAAAAATAATTTATTAGTTTAAAAATAATTTAACTTTCATTTAAGTTCAAAATCCTAGAATTTAGGAGTAGAATTTGTGTGAAATTAAACACAATTTAGTTTTCTTTTTAAGTGCAGAATTATTTAATAGACTTAATCAAAAGAAAAATAGTCAAAAAATTTTCAAAAAATAGGCAAAAATCTTTAAAAAAATGTCTCATAAAAATAGACAAAAAAAAAATCAAAAAAACATCGAAAAATACTAAAAAAGAAGGTCCAAAAATTTTTCTTTTAAAAAAATTTATTACCTTAAAAGTAATTTAAATTTCCTTTTTTAAATTCAAAATCCTAGAATTTTAAGAATAGAATTGGGATGAAATTAAAGATAATTTAGTTTTCCTTTTAAGTGCAGAATTAGTAGAATTTGTGTGAAATTAAAGATAATTTAGTTTTCCAAAGTTCAAAATCCTAGAATTTTAGGAATAGAATTTGGGTGAAATTAAAAATAATTTAGTTTTCCGCAGGATTATTAACTTAAATATATGCAGAATGTTTTTCTAACTAAAACAAACTTAGTAAAAAGAAATTGCCAAAAACTTTTCAAATAATGGGCAAAAATTCTTTGAAAAATGTCCTATAAAAATAAGGGAAAATTTTTCAAAAAAAGGTCCAAAAATACTAAAAAGAATGTCCAAAAACTTCCTTTATAAAAATTAATTAGCTTAAAAACCCTTCATTAAAATACTATGCTTCAAATAAAATAATTTTTTCACCAATTTACTTTAAATTATAATTTAATTATATTTATATATTTATAATTTTAACTTCTAAAATATATGGAAAGAAGTGATAAGAATAAGGACTTCTAACGTGGAAAGACTCCTAAATTTTTCATTCACTACAGAAAATCCTAACTTAGCATGGATTCTAATTAGTGGTAGAATCTGTATATATATGACCTTTATAAATAAATAAATAAAAAGTTGAATAGGATTATATTGTTATTTTACGTATAAAAATTTTCTTTTGAAAATTTTACATCTATACATCTCACATTGTGTAATTTTTTATTCATGTTGTTATATTTTATTTTTATCTATATATCTAGATCATTTATTTCTAATAATGTGATTTTAATTTTTGAAAAAAATAGAAAAAAGAAGTTGACAGTAACAATTGATGATTTCTCTTGATGGTAAGTAATGTATTCATTTTTTACATCAAATTTGAACTAGTAGTATTTATTTTGAAATATCTACCTTATTACAAGTAATTATTTAATTTTTAAATAACTATACTTATTTGAATTTCTCTGAACAAATTAATTTTATGCTTCTAACTTAAAGGTCGTAAAAAAGTATCATACAAATAAGGGAAGACAATCTTTCGAAGTAGCACTCATGCTTGGAGAGAGTAAGCAACATCCAATATTAATTTATTATTTTTATTAAAAATAAACCTACTAATAGAACCCGACAATTCTTTGAAATAAATCTATTCCTAATATTAGACTTTTAGAGATAATACTACTTAAATATATTTAAATGTATCATTTTTTTATTTTTTGCATTATTCATCATAAATTTGTATTGTTAGAATAGAAATATACTAAGAATATATTGAAATAGTCTATAATTTGCCTATATTAAGAAAAAAGCTATAGATCAATAAAAATTAAAAATTTATCTTATCTTTGTCAATAAGAAATTATTTTTATTTAAAGAGTTATATCATTTTTATGCAATATAGAAAACATGTTAATAAAAAAAAAGGTTAACTACACAAAAATTAAAGTCAACTTTATGACATGAGTACTCGCCAAAAGCGAAAAAAATATATTGAAAATATTTTTATACAATTTAAATTTTTAAGACTTATATTGACAAAAGTGTCTTTAATTGTTTATTCTTTTGTGAGAGGAAAATGTTAAAGTACATATAATATATTTTTTATATATATATTTTTATTAATAGACGCATGATACACATTCAATACACACATACTAAATTAATATTATTTTAAAAATATGAAGGTCCTTAGAAATATTTTTCAAATATTTGTACTATTCAATTTAATGATATTAACATGACGCACACGTGCAACGCACAACTAAATTAGTTATAAAAAATAATGTAGCTATTCCTATTAATTTTGTGTATTAGGGAGTAGTATTTATTTGGTAGAATATATTTTCATTTTATGTATTAATTATATATGTCTTCTGAAAATATTTTTATTTTATGAGGTAATGATAAGGCGTGCCTATATTTTATTTTTTCCACTTGTGCAATTTTATCGGATATGCTATTGTATGTATTAAATATATTTTTTATTGTGCATTAAGGTGTATATTATCATACATGGAAATTTATTGTATTAAAAATGCAATCGAGTTTAACGTATGTTTTAGCATGGCTAAAAAACTCCTTTGTCCCTCCAAACCCACTAAAGAAATTAAGCTTCTTATAAATAAGAAAAGTAACTTCTCTCATTAAAGTAGAAAAAATAAGTTGTATAATTGATATTTCAAGTTTAACCACCTCCCCCCCCCCCCCCCCCCCCCCCTCCCCC
>JAPFFP010000099.1:3142256-3159720 GCA_026153255.1 Solanum medicagineum
AGGCGAGATGGCAAGTTAACGACTTGTCTTGTTGTGGTTTCTCAAAGGACAGTTGTCTTTGAGGAACAATTGACATATACATGTTTTATATCTGCTACCAAGAATGGACGCAATCAATCAGCAAAGTATGAGGCTAAAAATTTTTTGTTGTATGCTTCTTTATATGCTACTCCAGATCTTGATTTGGGAAAGCATCACAATGATGTTGCCAGGTTACTTCCTGTTGCATTGGATGAACTGGAGGAGAATAGCTCTGGAAAGTGGACTACTAGTTTTAGGTTGTTAGGTAAGGAGAAAGGTGCAACCATGAATGTCACTTTTGAGTATCACATAGTTGGAAAAACTTTCACTGTGTTCCCTAGCAACACAACTCTTCTTGAGGTGAAGAACTTGTGACACAATACTGAGAGTGTAGCAGAACTTTTGGGACAATGTGAGCAAAGTGATGAGCTAAGTACTACAATAAGACGATCAGGGAGCCTTCCTGCATTTTCTTCTGCATCACAGCATTCCACAGAGAATATAAAAGATCTTCACGAGGTTTCACCAGTTCCTTCATCTGAACTTTCTGTATCTGTAAATGTGATGTATCAGAAACTTGAGGAACAGAAAGTGGAATCTTTAGTTGATTGAAAACCACAGATAGGTGTATGTTGCGATGATGTTAAACCCTCAAACCCGACTTAGCCTTATTATCAGATCCTGACAAGGGAAATATTGAAAATGGGGGTGACTTAAGTGAGGTTTCTATCAGAGAACTAGGTGTAGAAGTTGCCTCAAAGGTATGGGAAGGAAAAGAAGAAGATACAACGAAAATTGATGCTCCTTTGGAAGAAAATGCTAAAACTGATTGTAGTCTTGGGATGTTCCATGGAGAGGAGCCACATCTTGCATTGTTGTCCAAGGAAGTTGACACTAAGAATAAAGACCTTTCCATGCGTGCTTTTAATTTAGAGACAGAGGAATCTGCCAAAGAGTCGATCATGAAAGAATTGGAGTCTACATTAAAGAGGGTCACTGGCTTGGCAAATGAGGGATTAGATTCTCAAGAAGATGAAAATGAAGTTATAAATCATGAAGGAGGCTTGCACATAAAAGGAAACTTTGGGGAACCTGGGAAGGGAAAATCCCCAAGCTTGAATTATGACACAGAATCCGTGGCTAGTGATTTTCTGGATCTGTTAGCAATATAGCAGAGTCAATTTTCCCTAAGTTTTGAAGTGAGCCGGATTCCCCAAGAGAACGACTGCTGAGGCAATTTGAGAGGGATACTTTGGCCAGTGGGGATTCCATGTTAAACTTTGATATGGACATTGATCACCAAGACTTTGCTTGTGATGCTCCAAATAGATCCGATTGGAGGAGCATTTATAAGGATTTTGGTTATTCATGTAATGTTGATTTCTCTGTGGAGATTCCAAAGATAGAAATTGAAGCAACCAGCATAAAACTGGGGCCTCAATGTTGGAGGACTTGGAGACAGAGGCTTTAATGTATGAATGGGGCTTGAATGAGAGAGCATTTCAATTTTCTGCTTCTAACAACTCAAACGGGTTTGGAAGCCCAATTGATATTCCTCTTGAGGAACCTCACCAATTGTCTACTCTTGGAGAAGGCTTAGGACCCTTCGTAAGACTAAAAATGGAGGATTTTTAAGGTCAATGAACCCTTCAAGAATTCCTAGAGTCGGGGGAGTTTTATAATGCAGGTATCCAATCCGGTGGTCGTTCCTGCTGAAATGGCATCTGGCATAATGGACATATTGCATCATTTAGCTTCCATTGGAATTGAAAAGCGCTCTATTCAGGCAAATAAGTTGATGCCTTTGGAAGATATTACTGGCCAGACAATGCAACATTTAGGATGGGAAACTGCACCAAGCTTTGATGGAACTGTGAGGTTTGAATTTCTTTCCAGTTATATTTGAAATTGCGCATATTTCATACACTATATCTATTAAGAAATTGTCTTATATGACTTCTACCCGTTGCAGACAAGATTTGTTGCAGCTTGAATTTGAGCTTAGAAAAAATATGGCTGGTATTCAAAGTAATAAAGGGAAATGGTACACACCAAATTCCTGCAAGTTGGATTTAAGTTCTACCAGGCTTGACAAGGATGCAAAATACGTATCATTGGAGGACCTTGCTCCTTTGGCGATAGATAAAATTGAAGCCCTTTCTATTGAGGGTTTGAGAATACAGTCAGGCATGTCAGATGAGGACACACCTTCTAATGTAAGCCCATAATCCATTGGTGAGTTTTCAGCTATTAAAGGAAAAAGGGTCAATTTTGGAGGAGTTGTAGGCTAGAAGGAACAGGTGGATTGTAGCTATTAGACGTTAAAGACAATGGTAGTGGTGGTTTTTGATGGACTTATGGAATTATCTCTAACTTTTGAAGAATGGATGAGATTGGACGCTAGAGAAATTGACGAAATTAGCGAGCGGACCTCCAAACTGCTTGCAGCCCATCATGGTACCAGCATTGACTTGTTTGGTGGTAGGTCGAAGAGACATGGCAAGGGTAAGAATTGTGGATTATTGGGAAACAACTTTACAGTGGCCCTAATGGTGCAACTTTGTGATCCTTTAAGGAATTATGAGCCAGTTGGTATACCTATACTTGCTCTTGTTCAAATAGAGAGAGTGTTTGTAACACCTAAATCTAAGATATACAACATAGTTTCTCAAGTTCGAAAGAGAAATGAAGACGATGATGATAAGCCCCCAAAAAGGAAGCTGGTGATGTGGAGGTGCATGAAGATAATATTCGTGAGGAAGAAGAAATCCCTCAGTACAAAATTACTTAAGTGCATGTTGCAGGCATAAAGACAGAAAAAGGAAAAAAGAAATTATGAGGTTCGTCAAGTCAACAACAATCAAGATCACGTTGATTGCTGGCGAATGGAATGGGAAAGAAGAATAACCATCAATTAATAAAGTCAAAGGGTAGTAATAAATCATCCATAGAGCTGCTTCTCAGGAAATTACAACAACAGTGTAGCCTGGTGAGACGTTATGGAGTATATCATCATGGGTACATGGTACAGGGGCTAAATGGGAGGCGTTAGCTGCATTAAATCCACACATCCGAAATCCAAATATTATTTTCCCTAATGAGAAGATTAGAATGACGTAGCATTGTAGAACAGGATTTATATATATGAGGAGAATAATCTCTCTACTTCCTTGTTCTTTCTTTTTTGGAGTAGTAATTTTCACATACTTTTGGCACCCTCCACCCTCTTTTTTTTTTAATAAAGCAAATCCACAAGGCGGGTTGCCTAGGATAGTTTTATAAATAAAAAGTCATACAGATGTAGCCGAAGCTATATAATTAAAAAAAATGTGAAAGATAAACTAATCACCAAATTAGGATTCATAGGATATCCTGACTCAGTACTATAATCTGAAAAAAATGAAACACAAAAGTTAAACTAACGACCAAATTAGCATTTATAGGATATCCTAAATTAGTACTATAATGTGAAAAAAAAGTTGTTATGTATCTAAAACTAAACCTTATCATCAAGAGATTAAAAATTAAGCCAAGTATCTTCATGATTAAGGATAGTGACAACAATTGCATTTTTGGATCTTCAAGATCTTAGCAATTCTTTGCTCCGAAGAGCTTTGTATACTGCACACCAAGCAGTAACCTCAACTTCAAAATAGTACAACATCCTAAATTGAAAGTGATAGATCAAAAATTGACCAACACAAGATCAACTTTCTTTGTCTTAGCTGTAGCATGACGCAAGGAGGAAAACATCTGCAATAATTCCCAGATAATACATTCAGGAATAGCCCAATGGACTGGCTATATTCTTGGCCAAACATCTGCACTCCACAGTTAGTTGGTGAAATCATAGACCATCAATGGAAAAACCTTCCAACGAGGAAAAATAGGACCAAATTCTTTTAGCAATAGCTTCTCCCAAGTAAATGTGAGTCATAGTCTCCTCCTGCGGCCTCACATAACAAATGCATCTTGATGCCAAGCTAAAGGCAATGTTCTTCACCCCAACTTTGAAATTCCATGTCCTCCACATGATAAAGGAAATTTTGTATAGTAGCCCTTTAAAACAATATACTTGAAACATTAGATTTCATCCCGTTAGCTTTAATATAGTCCCAGGCAGACTTGGTAGTGAATTCTCCTTTATTGTCTTGCATCCAGCAAGGTTTGTCTAGTTCCTGTACATGCTTCAGAACCTGGATATTTTTCAAAATATGATCAGCAAGTTCTGTAGTCAGATTGTCCCTCAATATTTATTCATTCCAAGGACCATCCGTCACCACATCGTATAACTTGTTAATGTCTTCATTTCAATATAACTCAGGAAGAGTAAAAAAAGTATAATGCACCCAAACCTGTCCACTGTCAAACCAAAAGGAGGAAGATGAAGCAGATAATCAAGAGGGGAGGTAAATTTAAATTTTCTTTGGTCTCCTATTCTTAATGACAATCAACAATGCTGCGAGTAGATTTTACAAATAGATGCAGTAATGAAATTTTACGGATAATAAAGGAGACTGAGAATTTATACTGGTTCAAATCACCAATGAAGTGCCTACTTCTAGCCCCTTGGTTCACAAGGGTTTCCATTAAAGCTCAAAGTGAGTAGATGATCACAGGTTGTGTACTTCACTTAAATTTGTCTGTTGCACAGATCATACCTCTAAAAAATTCTCGACTTGTACAACTAGTCTAGAATATTTTCTTTCTCTCCTTTCTACAAATTTTCTCTTAGAGAGTACAATATTTTTTTGAAAAATGAATGATAATACTTGGGCTAGTTCATCAGTGAGTGTTCTCTATCCTTCTTGGAGAGTGAAAGGCCGTATATATCTTTCAAAGAGGTAGCCGTTTGAGCTTCGTCCGAGCACAAGGGAATTTCTTCCAATCAAGGACTTGTAAGATTCCTTTACTAGGGATTTGACAAGGCAAATTGGATATACTATCATATGCATCTGCTAACTTGATTCTCTTCGTTGATCTCTGGCCTTCTTCCTTTTTTATTCTTCTTTGCAGATAAGAGTTTTCCTTTCTTGAGTTATTGATTTTCTTCTAGTTTCTTCAATCAAATCTTGGACAGCTTTCTTTAGGAGTGCTCATGCTTGACTTATGGGATCTTCTTATCCATTGTGGATCACCTTTTCCTTTTTGAGTATTCCAGCAAATTCAATCGTCAAATCATTAGGTGCAAACAATTTCCCCTTTTCTATGATGACATTTTTAACTATGAGACAGGTTTCAACTGACTTCCCACATTTTCCTTATTTTGTGAACCTTCATTTTCCAATTCACACCAACTATAAACCCAACAATTATCCCCCACATGAATGGGAAATGACCATTGTTTAAAACATATGCATGAAAAACATGTGTGATCGCATCTGGATAAGTAGGTTTCTCTTTGAACTTTCCATAGTGAACATATATCAGATATACTCGGTCGACTAGTAGATGTGATATCTTTGAACCATCGATCTTTGTCTTATACCTAGACAACATAAGCCACATAAATAACCCTTTAACTGTTTTGGTTCTCATTATTTTGTTCGTTTCAGCCATGAACACTTTCGTAAGTGTATAGAAGGTTTGGCCTTACCTTATTCCCCTTGAAGTGGCTTACACTTCACACTTACATATGTGATTTCTAAATGTGTTATCCCATAGATACATTATTTGATATACCCTATATCAAACTTAGAAACTATTATAAGGTCATATTACCTTACCCTTGTTACTAAACATTGTCTCATCATGAGCATGGACCTTATAATAACGTTGACAATGTTGAACTGTCATCAATGACTTTGTTTAATCTCCTCTAACCTAGATTTTGGGATCTCCAATTTTCTAGGTAGAGTTATTACCATGTTGATTTGTCCTCGACCATAGTCCCATTCTCTTTGATGATCTCTCAACTCCTTCTCTAGTTAGGTGTCACGACCCAAGCCTAGAGTCTAGACGTGATATGGCAAATGGGGAACGCAAAGGCAACCTAAACAAGCCTCTTAAGCATATCATTTGCACATCTTTGGTTACGGAAGCATAATTAAACAATAAACACACAAATTCTAGGAGAAATGGGGCTTTATACTCACGCTATAGGGAGGATAGGGACATGGGACTTTCATCTGATCATCAATACACAACAAGCATAGAAAGAGTAATAAAGACTAAGGGAAGTCTTCCATAATATATATATATATATATGCATCATAAGATTCAAGCTCATCATATATATCCAACAATACCTCTAACAAGAGTGAAATAGGGTCCAAGACATCTCCCATGCTCTCCCTTATAAGTAGATGTTCAAAGGTAACTAAGTCCTTAATATAGCATGGAAAGAAAGTGGTTGTAGTCCCCAAAATAGAGGACTCACCAATAGAAATCTTCAAGCAAGCCTACTAGCCGCGTAGAGGAGGATGAATAAGTTCTTTGGTCCCTATATGCAGCTAGTAGGCTTGCTTGAAGTATTGGTTAGTACTAGTATGTGGGCATGCAATGCAACAAAGTATAAGCCATAAAATCGCAACAATATGTCATTTAAAACATTTCCTAAGCCATGCAACATGGGATAATACATATGGAAAGTAAGGAATGCAAACTTAATTGATTTCATGATAAAACACTTAAACTTGGAATAATAAAAAATATAGATCATCATGCATAAGTAAAATGATAATACCTTTTCGGAACAACAAAGCATCTACTTCAAGGGAAGGACCATCTTACTATAAGTGAACCATTAATAATCATATAAAAGAACACCATGCATACTTGAAAAGAGAGAGTCATATGCCTTTAGGAGTAACAATATTAGAAATGTTAAGGAACCATACACATATGTGAGGAAATCATTTGAGTTTGTGAAACAATGAGTTACATGAATCAAAAACACCATCTATAGTAGTAAGCATATTTGGACATAATAAGAAGAAACCATCATAAATCATCACAAGAGGATATCTTGGGGACATGAGGGGTTCATGGGCATATATAAGAAAACCATAGATCAAGAGTGACATATACCATAAGCCTTTGGGGAGTTCATAAAACATAGTGAGAGAGACCATAACCGACATAAACCATGTGAGCTAATCGATGGAGTCCTGATGTTTCCCTACACCGGAAGAAAGAGGGAAGCCACTTCGCTAAAATGAACCTCATAATGCCTAAATGGATCTACTAAGCTATGTGTGAACTAGGTACTCACCTTTAGTTCTTGGACTCGAGTACTCACCTCAAGTGAAACACCCCTCATGTGCTTCGAAATACCCCATAATAGTAATTATCATATATCTTCAAAATCTGTGCGTGATTTCGAAAATCTGATTTCATATTCTTGATCAGGGAATAAATTGAGTGAGAAATAGGTACAATCCAAACTTTAAATGACCCATAGCGAAAACTAATAGTTGTCCGCGCCCAGGCCGCGACATGCCTGGGGCGCGAACTAGTGTTTGGCATGTGCATCTGGTCCACGTCGTGCCAGGGGCGTGGATCATTGTAAGACTTTCCCAGTTTTTCTTATATCGTCCAAGGGTATTGGGCTCATAACCCAATGTCCATTTAAACATGAAATCTACCATATTTAGCCATTTTTCAACTTTATATCTCTCAAAAACCCTTTCTAAAACCTCTCCATGACTTCATCAAATCTCTTATTCAAATTCAAGGTTTTCAAGCTCAATTTTGGAACTCAAGAACCCATCTCATGCTTCAAGTTTTCCCCAACTCAATCTCAAGAAAAGTCCAAGATTGAGGTATGTGGGTCTTCATTCATGGATCCTTTTTTCCATGGAGCCCAACATTCTCTTTTTTATGAAAATTGCATGATTTGAAGTTGTATTACCTATAGGTATCTTTTATTACGAAATATGAGCATAATTTTTGTCAGGGTTTTATCAAGTATTGAGATTATGCATGATTTTGAGCTTTGAAAACTATGAATTATGATGAACTTTTGATATGGATTTCATGATACCCAAATTGGGTTTTTACTACAATATTGGTGGATTGATTTTGAATTAATTTTACTCTCTTGTTATACTCTTGAGTCGCATGATTTTGAACAAGTATCATGAATCCACCATGTGTTTGATGAAATTACAAGACAAGACTTCTCAAGTTGTTGATAGACTATTACATGATATACAAGTCAAGTGACTTCATGATGATTAACGTCTTTCAAGCATGTATTGATTTCATGAAGAGTATCCATGATGTTGCAAGTAACAAATTGAGTCCTATTTTCAAGATTTTACCCTCTAGTGAGCCATTCATGTCAAGTTGAGGGATCAAGCATAATTATTATTTTACCCTAATGTTCAAGTTAAGTTCACTAGTTGAAGTCAAGCATTCTGTGGAATTAAACTTAGCACCAATTGAGGCTTAAGATAGGGGATTGACTCAAGGGATCCTTATATAAAGTCTTTAGTCTCTAAACTATGTGTCACCATAGGATTATATATATATATATTCTCTCTTATGGCTTTCTAGTGGAGTCCATCTAGTTATACCACACCTTGTCGAGGGGGTGACATGCTTCAATTACTTTATCAAGAGGGTGACATGCCTTGGATTGTTCAATGTATGATTTACCATGGCAAGTAGAGCACACCTTGTTGAGGGGGTGACATGCCTCAATCACCTTGTCGAGGGGGTGACATGCCTCGATCACCTTACCAAAGGGATGTCATACCTTGGATTTCAAATAGTAGCTCGCTTGGTGTATGTCAGTTAAGGTTTTCTCCTACATATGTATTATATATTAAGCAAGTTAAATGTTTGACATGCATGTGTTATTACAAGCATTGATCATACATGTCGTACTGAGATTATATAATCATTGATTATGATTATGCAATTTGAATATATTGGCTTATATCTTTGTTGCATTGCACCCCGCATACTTAGTACATTTAAACGTACTAATGCATACTCTATGCCTACATGATATCACCATGTAGGAACCGGAGTTCCTTTTGATCATCCTCCTCCATGTGGTTAGTTTGATTCTCGGAGAAAGCTTTGGTGAGTCCTCAATTCCGAGGACAAAATCTACTTATTTCATGTTATGTTGAGACTCCTTCTTATGTTGAATATTTATTATTATGAGGGTGAGCCCGGGGAGTGTCTTGACCCCCGCTCCATTCTAAAGTAGAGGTGTTGTTGGATACTACATTTGTATATGCTATGAGTTTGACTCTTCTCATGTTTTTATGATTATCAAAGACTTCCCTTAGTCCTGTTTTCCCTTTTTATTAGTTGACTCTTAATATTGTTTTCTTTTGCTTCGTAACCAAGGATATGTGCATGTTACAATCAAGAGGCTTGTTTGGGTTGTCTTCGAACTTCTCATTCGCCAAGTCACGTCTAGGCCCTAGGTTAGGTCGTGATATCAAGCCTTCAGACCCAGTTACTTGCCTCAAGCCCTTATCATTAGGGAACTCGCCTCTAATCCCTTTACCTACAGTGACACATAGTTTTGGGACTTGGGTATTCACCTCTAGTCCACTCGGTGCTAAGTAGTGCTCTCACAAGAGTAGGAAAATCATAAGTCATAGTATCATATCATAAAATCATTCCAAGTCATGTGGGAGGGCAATTTATTTAATCCCCAACCCATTGATATTATAGAGTCAAAGTCATAAGATAGCTGCTTAATCGTTCCTTAGATGGGAGATCCTCGACCATAATACATTCATTCATTAAATAGATGGGAGATCCTCTACCATCAACATTCATTCATAGAAAAACTTTTCATAAGTCAGTAATAAATATAGAATGTCTCATAAGCCTTCGTTCCTCATTATTTAGAAATCATACTTCAAGACATATAGTGAATATCATAAATTTAAATCATTCTTAAACAACCTATCACAATCGTACATATCAACTTTCAAAATATAAACGTGGAAACATGAAATTCATGTCATACAATCCTCAACTTCATAGTATTTCATGGTATTACAAAATTTATAGCTTTGACTATCATAAACTAGCTCATTAAACCAGCACATCATAATATCAAATACAGGGCTTCATATCATTCATAACATTCTCATGGGCTCATAGAATGCTTAATTTCCCTTCAAGATTAACAACATCCATAAATCACATGTCTTACCATAAAACCTTCATCACATAAAAGATTTGCCACATAACTTAGTCAAAACATGGTATATATTTAAGCTTAAAATCATAGAAGTAAGGAACATGAGAGGGATAAATTAAATCCATTTAAGAAATCATTCAAACAATTCATCAACATACTTGCAAAGCCCCAAAGTGTCATGAAAACCATTCAAAAATATCATAATATTTTCAAGTCTTTCAAAATTACATAGATTATAAACTTTTATGTAATAAGCATATCATAATCTTAATCATTATTAGGAACTCATTCATCAATAGATCAATAACCAACAAATTTCAAACATGTTTCATGTAATGGAGTGATAATTGAAGATACCCAAAAGAATTAGTCATTAGAATTAAAAAAATTGATAAAAATAGTTTTGGGGCTCCATGGGTGGAAAGACCCATGGATGGAAGACCCACATACCTTAAACTTGAGATTTTCTTGAAAGAAACTTGAAGAAGACCTGCGCTTCACTTGGTTTCTTGAATTCCAACAAGAGTTCTTGAAAAAGTTGAGAGTGAATGGAAGATTGAAGAAGATTGCAGAGGATTTTTTAGAGTATTTCTATGAGTTCTAGGGCATAAAATGACTGAAAAAAGTGAAATTCTTGTCTATATAGGCATAGGGTTATTACTCAAATACCCTCATCTGAAACAGAGAAAATTTGGAAATTTTTAACCTATGGCGCCGCAAGTTCACGATGCGGACTTGTCGCAGACCCTACTGGTTTGGGCAATTTCATCAAAAAAATATTTTTTGACGCGGACAACCTACACCTTGTAGGTAACTATTTTCCTGCATAATTTTCCCTTTGAACAAAAATATGAAGTCAGATTTACAAAATTTTGCACGAAATTTAAGATATTTTAAAAAATCTATCATATGGTCTTTCTGAGCTACGTTGAAGGGTGCTACATTAGGCCTTTTATAAGTGGATCTGACACATTGTCCTTTGACTTTACATAGTCAATTGTGATAATTCCACTAGAGAGTAGTTGTCTCACGGTATTGTGTCTTGATCATATGTGGCGAGACATACCGTTATACATAATGCTCCCAACTCTTCCTATTGCCGCTTGACTATCACAATGTATGCATATATGAGTCATTGGTTTGGACCAAAATAAAATATCTTCAAAGAAATTCTAGAGTGATTCAGCTTCTTCACCAGCCTTGTGTAAGGCTATGAACTCGACTTCCATTGTACATCAAGCTATACATGTTTGTTTGGATGATTTCCATGATATTGCTTCTCCACCAATAGTAAAAATATATCCACTTGTGAATTTAGTTTCAATTGACCCAATAATCTAGTTTGCATCACTACATCCTTCAACAACTATTGGATACTTGTTATAATGGAAATCAAAGTTTTGATTATGTTCTAAATACCCCAAAACTCGTTTCACTGCCATCTAATGAGTTTGGTTGGGATTGCTTGTGTATCGACTCAATTCACATAGAGCACAAGTTATGTCTTTCATATCAAATTTACTCGCAAGCATATACTTAGTAGCATTTACGTTAGCAATGTTATTACTCATTATTAACATATCATCCACATATAAACAAACAATTACAACTTTATTTGACTTGTTCTTAATGTGAACACATTTGTCACACATATTAATATTGAACCCATTTAACAACATTGTCTGGTCAAATTTCGCATGCCATTGTTAGGGTGCTTGTTTGAGTTCATACAAAGACTTTAATAAGTCTACACACCTTTTTTTCATTTTGAGGAACGATGAACCCTTTTGGTTGTTTCATATAGATTTTTCCTTCAAATCTCCATTTAAGAAGGTTGTCTTAACATCCATTTGATGAATTTCTATCACGCCCCTAAGTCCCATTAAGCCGGACTGGCACCCATTGCCGATAAGGCTCTAGAGAACCAACCTACATCCATGCGCTTTCTATACATATTATATGGAATTTCTACATTCAGCATGCTTTCAAGAAAGTAAACAGTAATAACAAGTCAAAAGGAAATGCATATGACTAGGCCGTTGGGGCCACATTGTCTAAAGTACGAGACATGATCACACATTAATTTACATAGTCTACAAAGCCTCTAAAAAATGAAAAGTATCTAATAAGAGTCAGGATAGGCCCCACCTCGATTAACTATAAAATAAAAAATATTGGCTCTAGACACACAAAGCTCCAAAGCAACCTGGGGCTTGGTAACAACAACTGGATATCTTGTACTCCTACTGGAGAGAGCTACTAACACCTATACCTACAGCATGAAATGCAGGTCCCCTGTAAGTGATGTCAGTACGAGATAATGTAATGAATATGTAAGGTAGGAAATATTGTATATGAAGTAACAACTCAAATAAAATCATGCACTGGTGTAAGGATAAGAGACCACCTTTAGTACACTGTGGAATCATGTACTTTATGTTCTTTTTATTACTTTACCTTTACTGTATAATCTGTGCACAACATGTAATATAAATGACCAGCTGATCAGTCATAAACCTATATCAGGATCGGCCCCTACTAGGCTTTTCCTTTCACCCCTAGGGATACCCCCGTAATGGGATTGACCCTGGCTAGGTGCTTCTTCCATCCCTCGGGTTACCACCCATCAATAAGCAATATACTTTACTTTATCTTTCAATTACTTTTTAGATGATTCTTTTGGTGGTCATAATATTGGAGTTGTAGGACTATAGATGTAGCATGTGACATTTAAATAATCATACAAGACAATACGATAATGAAAAGATTATGTTACAAAAATAATGAAATGTGTATGAGACAAAATAATTCGTGAACTTTATTTAGCAACAAGAACCCATGTAACTTGGTATCCACGTATGTATGCAGATTTGAAGGCGACTATGTATGGGAGCATATGAATATGTGAAAGAGTGAAGATACGGTTAATAGTTGTGTTGGAGTTGGTAAGTTCCTTTGTGGGCCAAGGATGAATCTAGATTTCATGCCAAGAAATACGAAATCGAGTAGCCTTACATACCTCGTTGTATGACCTCGTTATTACCTCGACATAACCTTCCCTTCCTCCAAATATTTATCTACAATATATTAGGTGATAAAATAGCATTAGCAGCCAATAGATACATCCTGGTAGCCCAATCTCATATAAAAGAAACAACACATGGGCAGCAAGCATGTAGTTATCAACCTGCGCGTGTTCTTTCAACCTTTTCACCTCTAATCATATTTTCTAATACATTTTCTAATATACCTATCCTATGAAGCCTATGTTAGTGCCATAATAGTCTCACAACAGCCCATAAAGCACAACACATAACAATTACACGCAACATACAAGTAGGCAGCATAACATTGCATCCCTTCACTACATTCGATGTTAACCATTCCAAACCTGTGTCAACTTCAACCAAACTGTTCCCACCACATTTATGCATAAACACAGTCCATAAGTAATCCCAAAATAGTTCACAAAATAGGTGGAGGACGTGAGGCAATAGTCCTCAATTAATCAGCCCACAATTTCAACAAATACCACACTTAAGACAACACATTAACACTCAATTGTTTACGTAGAACAAAATAGTGTAGCGACCTTGATACATCATTGCAGAACTGAACCTTATCAAAACATAAACCCTTCTTCACAATCCAACCAATCAAGAAGAGAAAAGGTTCCAATTAAACAAGAAAAGTATACAACAACCTTTGGAACACATGCTGTCCAAAAATTTCAGCATAAACATAACCAGACTAGTCTGTTGTTTTTCATAAAAAAATCATACTAAACACATAAGTATTCTTAATTACCTTTACCTTTGAGGTGTAGGGCTTCTCCAAGAACCCTAAAAGTCTCCTTGTGGCTACTTTGCAAAGTCAAGAAAGTGTAGAGAGAAAGCTTTGTGAAAGCTAAATTTGTTTCCAAGTTTAATATTACTTAAAGGTGTTTCTTGTAAAACCTTTAAAAAAGATACTTTTGGCCAACTTTCTCTTGGATTTTTATCCTTATTTTATCAAGGTGGTGATGCAGCAGCTTGGCCTTTTCACTTGGGCCTAAATGAGTTGCAAGCTGATTGGCATTGGCTGTCCATTTTCCTAATTTCTCTTCACTTAGTTTGAGCCCAATTAGTCAAGTGGATTGTGATGTACTTGGGCCCTTTTATTATTCTTCTTGGACTGTAAATATTGTCCATTTATGATGCTAAAATATGGTCTCAAGTCACACCTTAAGCCCAGACTTTATTCATTATCGGACTTGGACTGATTTGCCATCAGGCCTCGTCTCCGTCTAGCTAGCAAATTTAAGCTAAGCAAATAGGTGACTCACCTGCTAGCTTCCTAAGTCCTACAAGCAACTCACTTCTCTCACTTCATTTAAGGTCGCAATCTCCCCAATTTGACTTAAAAGTTAAATACTCTCACTCGTCTTAAACATTAGACGTACACATCTCCCTCTAATTTGATATTCAAGAACTTTTAAATATTGGTGCTAATTTTACCAAGTCATATCATGTTTCATTTTCATAAAACTTGTACATTTAAGATGTGGGGTGTTACATCCTCCCCCCCTTAAGAATATCTATCCTCGAATGTTAGCATAATTGGATATCTTAACCAAGTTTAAACCTTTACTTAAACAAACTTTTGACAACATAATAAGTATTAATCACATGTACCTATTAGTGTCCCAACTCTGCATGTTGGACTTCCTCTTTAGCTTCAAATAAGTAAGGGTATTTTGATTTCATCGCGTCCTCGGCCTCCCATGTATCTCTTCTGCTTGCTGGTTTCTCCAAAATATTTTTACTGAAGCTATTTCTTTATTCCGTAGCTTCTTAACTTGATGATCTAGAATAGCAATAGGTACCTCTTCATAGGTGAGATCTTCTGTAACCTTCACATCTTCAGTAGGAGTGATACAGGATGGGTCACCTATGCATTTTCAAAGCATTGAGACATGAAAAACTGGATGAACCATTGAAAGCTCTTGGGGAGCTCTAGTTCGTATGCAACCTGCCCGAACCTCTTAATAATCTTATATGTCCTATGTAACGTGGGCTCAGTTTTCCTTTCTTACCAAACCTCATAATCACTTTCATTGGTGACACCTTTAAAAATACCCAATCTCCTACTGAAAATTCCAGTCCTCTCCTTCTAGCATTCGCATATGATTTATGATGACTTTGGGCTATTTCTAGCCGTTGTTGTATTACCCTAACTTTTTCCATGGCTTATTGTACTAGATCTAGCCCAAGCAAGGTGGTTTCACTCACTTCAAACCATCCAATTGGTGACCTACATTTCCTTCCATACAAAGCTTCAAAAGGTGCCACTTTGATACTCGAGTGGTAGCTATTATTACAGAAAAATTCTATAAGTGGCAAATGGTCCACTCAACTACCTGTAAAGTCTAATGCACAAGATCGCAACATATCTTCCATTGTTTGAATAGTGTATTCTGCTTGACTATCTGTCTGAGGGTGAAAAGTTGTAGTCAAACTCACTTGTGTCCCTAAACTCCTTTGGAAGGACTTCCAAAACTTTGCAGTGAATTGAGCTCCTCAATCAGATATAATGGAGATTGGTACCCCATGTAGCCTAACTATCTCCTTAAGGTACAACTTTGCATATTCTTCAGTCGTATAATCAATCTTAACTGGCAGGAAGTGTGCTGACTTTGTGAGTCTATCGACTATTACCCATATGGAGTCAAACTTCTTAAAAGAACGAGGCAACCCAGTAACAAAATATATATTGATCATATCCGACTTCCATGTTGGAAGCTCTGTACACTGCATATAACCTCCAGGCTTTTGGTGCTCTACTTTGACTTGTTGGCAATTTGGACATTGAGCCACAAATTCTACAAGGTCCTTTTTCATTTCTCCCCACCAAAACATTCCTTTCAGATCATGATACATCTTAGTTGATCCTGGATGGATGGAATATCTAGAATGATGGGCTTGTTCCATTATCCTCCTTCTTAGACTATTAACATTGGGCACACATAATCTATTTTAGCAATAAAGTACTCCATTTTGTGTAAATTCAAAGCCCTTTATCATACCCTCACTCACCTTTTCCTTACGTTATCGTAGAATAGGATCCTTGAACTATTTTTCTTTCACCACCATTACTAATGAAGACTCCGCAGCATAACGTACAACAACCCCTTCCTTCGAAGTATCAAGGCGGTGAACTCCCAAACTGGGTATTGACGTAGATCTTTAGCCATTTCTTGATTTGCCATGGTCTGGTCATTAATATTCATGATTGTCTTATGAATCAAAGAATCGTCTACCACATTTACTTTCCCCGAATGGTATAGTATATCAATATTGTAATCCTTTATTAGCTCTAGCCATCTCTACTATCTTAAATTTTGGTCTTTCTGCTTAAAAATGTACTGCAAACTCTTATGATCAGTATATATGTCAATGTGAACCCCATACAAATAGTGGTGCCATATTTTTAGAGCAAACACAACCACTGTGAGCTCAAGATCATGTGTTTGATAGTTTTTCTCATGCGGTCGTAGTTGTCTAGAGGCATAAGCAATTACTCTACCATGTTGTGTCAGTACACACCCTAAGCTGACTCCTGAAGCATCGCAATATACTGCATTCCCCTCATTGCCTTCTGGAATCCTAGCACAGGTGCAGAAGTTAGCTTATTCTTCAGCTGTTGGAAGCTTTCATATGCATCATTCCATTGGAACTTGGTTGCCTTATGTGTCAACTTTGTAAAGGTGCAAAAATAGAAGAAAAACCTTTAACAAATCTTTTGTAGTAACTTGCCAACCCTAGGAAGCTCTGAACTTCCGTGGGTATTGTAGGCCTTGGCCAATCTTTCACAGCTTCTATCTTTTGCGAGTCAACCCTTATTCCCTCATCGGAAACAATATGACCCAAGAATGCCACGGATTTTAACCAAAATTCACACATTGAAAACTTCGCATACAACTGTCGATCACGAAGAACTATAACACCTATCGTAAGTGATTTGCATAGTCCTCTTCTAATCATGAATATACCAAAATATCATCTATAAATACTATTAGGAACACATCTAAGAATGGCTTGAATACCCTATTTGTCAGATCCATAAAAGCTGCTGGTGCATTCGTTAACCCAAATGACATAACAAGAAATTCAAAGTGACCATAGCGTGTTCTAAAAGCTGTCTTAGGTATATCTTTCTCTTCACCGTCACTTGGTGATAACCTGATCTCAAATCAGCCTTCTAGCCATATTAGATTCACCGGTTGGTGTAGACACTTCAAATGGTTTGTTCAATAATTTGGGTGTTCTCTTAAGCTTCCCAGCAACT
>JAPFFP010000099.1:3159820-3169967 GCA_026153255.1 Solanum medicagineum
TATGTAGATTTGAAGGTGACTATGTATGGGAGCATATGAATATGTGAAAGAGTGGAGACACGGTTAATAGTTGTGTCAGAGTTGGTAAGTACTTTTATCTGCCAAGGAAGAATCTAGATTTCATGCCAAGTAATGCGAAATCGAGTAGCCTTACATACCTCGTTGTATGACCTCGTTATTACCACGAGATAACCTTCCCTTCCTCCAAATATTTATCTACAATATAGTAGGTGATAAAATAGCATTAGCAGTCAATAGATACATCTTGGCAGCCCAATCTCATGTAAAAAAAAAACACGGGCAGCAAGCGTGTAGTTATCAACCTGCGCGTGTTCTTCAACCTTTCCACCTCTAATCGTACTTTCTAATATACATTCTCATATACCTATCATGTGAAGACTGTATTAGTGTCATAACAGTCTCACAACAGCCCATAAAGCACAACATAACAATTACACACAGCATATAAGTAGGCAGCATAACATTGTATCCCTTCACTACATTTCGACGTTAACCATCCCAAACCAGTGTCAACTTCAACCAAACTGTTCCCACCACATTTATGCATAAAAAACAGTTCTAAAATAGTTCCCAAAATAGGTGGAGGACGTGAGGCAATAGTCCTTAATTAATCAGCCCACAATTTTTACAAACACCACACTTAGGATGACACACTAACACTCGATTGTTTACGTAGAACAAAATAGTGTAGAGACCTTGATAAATAATTACAGAACTAAACCTTATTAAAACATAAACCTTAATTCATAATATAACCAATCAATAAGAGAATAGTTTGCAATTAAACAAGAAAAGTATATAACAACCTTTGGAACACATGCTGTCCAAAAATTTCAGCATAAACATAACCAGCCTAGTCTCTTGTTTTTCATAAGAAAATTATACTAAACACATAAGTATTCTTAATTACCTTTACCCTTGAGGTGTAGGGCTTCTCCAAGAACCCTAAAGTCTCCTTGTGGCTGATTTACAAAGTAAAGAAAGTGTAGTGAGAGAGCTTTGTGAAAGTTGAAATTTTTTCCAAGTTCAATATGACTTAAAGGTACTGCTTGTGAGCCCTTCTAAAGAGATGCTTTTGGCCGAATTTATCTTGGATTTTTATCCTTATTTTACCAAGGTGGTGATGCAGTAACTTGGCCTTTTCACTTGGGCCTAAATGGGTTGCAAAATGATGGGCTTTGGCTGCCCATTTTCCTAATTTCTCTTCACTTAGTTTGAGCCCAATTAGTCAAGTGGTTGTGATGTACTTGGGCACTTTTATTATTCTTCTTGGGCTATAAATATTGTCTATTTACAATGCTAAAATGTGGGCTCAAGTCACACCCTTAGTTTGGACTTTACTGATTATCGGACTTGGACAGATTCGACGTCGGGTCTCGTCTCCGTCTAGCTAGCAAATTTAAGCTAAGCAAGTAGGTGACTCACCTGCTAGCTTCCTAAGTCCTAAGGCACCTCACCTCTCTCACTTTATTTAAGGTCACGATCTCCTCACTTTGACTTAAAACTTATATACACTCACTCGTCTTAAACGTTAGACGTACACATCGCCCTCTAATTTGAGATTCAAGCATTTTTAAAACTTGGCGCTAATTTGACCAAGCCATATCATGTTTCATTTGCATAAAGCTTGTACATGTAAGCTGTGGGGTGTTACATTTCTATATCGTACACTGCAGCTAACGCTATTAACGTTCGAATTGACATAATTCTCATTATTAGTGAGTACTATCAAAGTAGTCAAGACCTTCATGTTGTCTAAATTCTTTAACAACAAGCCTCACTTTATTTTTGTCAATAGTGCCATCAACATTCATTTTTCTTTTGAAAATCCATTTAGAACCTGAGGGTTTATTTCCAGGAGGAAGATCAACCAATTCCCATGTATGATTATTCATTATGGATTCAATCTCACTATTGACTACCTCTTTCAAATATTGTGTTGTTGAAGAAGTCATAGCTTCTTTGAAGGTTCGAGGCTCAGTTTCTAACAAAAATATTACAAGATCTAGTCCGAAGAAAGTAGAGCTCCTTTGACATTCCTTGGATTTTTCTCATTATGATCACTCTGCTTTGTTTTTTCTCGAGGTCATTTAGTTCCTTCATTAGATGATTCATATTCTTTCTTATACTAGTATATTATTTCAAAGAATTTGGTATTATCTGATTCAATTACCGTATCAATATGAATATCAAGATTTTTCGATCTATGCACCAGAAATCGATATGCTTTACTGTTCATAGCATATCCTATGAACACACAATCAACCGTTCTGGGTCCTAGTTTTATCCTTTAGGTTTAGGAATCTGGACCTTAGCCAAATACCCTCATATTTTCAAGTATTCAAGGTTAGGCTTTCTTCTTATCTATTTTTCATATGGAGTAGATTATGTTTTACTATGGGAAACTCGATTTAGTATTTGACTAGCCGTAAGGACAACTTTCCCCCACAAGTTCTGGGGTGAACCAGAACTAATTAACATGACATTCATCATCTCCTTAAGTGTTCTATTCTTTCTTTCCGCAATTCCATTGGATTGTGGTGAGTAAGGGGCTATTGTTTGATGAATGATGTCATATTTCAAGCATATTTCCTCAAAAGGAGATTCATATTCGCCACCCCTATCACTCCTAATCCTTTTGTTCAGTTTTGTCTCAACTTCACTCTTGTACTGTTTGAATGCTTCAATTGTCTCATCTTTTCTACTAAGTAAATTAACATAGTCGTATCGCGTACAATCGTCAATAAAAGTTATGAAATATTTCTTTCCACCGAGAGATGGTATTGACTTCATGTCACAAATATCTATGTGAATTAAGTCCAAGGGATTTGAATTCCTTTCAACTAACTTATAAGGATGTTTAACGTACTTAGATTCCACACATACTTAACATTTTGCCTATTTGTTTTCAAACTTTAGCAATAGATTCAAATTACTCATTTTTTGCAAGTTTTTTAATAATTGACATGTCCTAAACGTGAATGCATAGATTATTTGACTCAAGTAAATAAGAAGAAGCCTGAATTTTATTACTTTCAATAACCATTACATTCAGTTTGAAAAGGCCCTCAGTCAGGTAGCCTTTTTCCTACATACATCTCATTTTTCCTAATTACAACTTCATCAGAAATAAGAACACATTTAAAGCCATTCGTGACCAAGAGACCAACAAATACTAACTCCTTTTGCATTTCTGGAACATGATAAACTCTTTTTAGAGTTACCACCTTACCTAATGTCATCTTCAAACACACTTTGTCATAACCTTCAACTTTTGTTATGGAAGAATTTCCCATATAAATAGTCTCATCAGGTGCAGCAGGGGCATATATTGCAAAGGCTTTTTTTAACTGAACAAATATGTGAAGTGGCTCCAAAATCAAGCCACAATGCCTTGGGATTTCCTACCAAGTTGCATGGAGTCAACATGGCACGTAAGTTCTCCACGTCTTCATTCTTCTCAATCATACTTACTTGATTATTCTTGTTTTGCTTCTTTGAAGAGCGGCAATCAATAACTTTATATCCAACCTTCCCATAGTTATGACAATTACCTTTGAACCTCTTTTTAGGTGGATGCCTTTTGGTTTAGATGACTTCTTTCTGTTTTTGACAGTTGGTCCTTCAACAATATTTGCCCTTGTTATTGTTGAATTTGTCAGTGACCACTTTTCTGCCGCTTTGTTGTCCTCTTCAATTCTCACGTATACGATGAGATCTTCAACAGAAATCTCCTTGCGTTTATGCTTTAAGTAGTTCTGAAGTCTTTCCAAAGTGGGGGTAACTTCTCAATGATGGTTGTAACTTGAAAAGCATCATTCACAACTAATCCTACATTAAAGATTATGTGAGTATTAAGAAAAATTTTAATATGTTCAAACCAGGTACTAAATAAAATTATACCTTCTGCAAGGAGATCATCAATTGTAACCTATAACTCCTGAACTTGGGTAACAATAGGTTTACTGTCTACAATCTTATAATAGGGAAATTTTCCACAATAAATTTTTCAATTCCGGCATCTTCAATTTTGTACTTCTTTTCCAAAGCATCCTATAGTTCCTTGGAAGTCTTCATGTTACTATACAGATAATCTTGCAGGCCGCTTGGAATGTAGTTCCTACATAGAAAATCTGAGTGCCTCCAAGCTTTAGTCACCAAGAGTCGTTCATCATCCGGAGTACCTTTAGCCAGTACAGGAACATTCTCATTAATATATCTCTGTAAACTTAGGATAGTCTAGTAGAAAAATATTTTCTGCTGCCACCTTTTGAAATCAACCCCAGTGAATTTTGCTGGTTTTTTTTGCTTGTGGAATTTAGGGACAACATTTGAATGACTTGAAGATGCAGTAAATGGTACTATAACATTCATTGCTCCAACATTCACTTCATTTGAATTAGTCATTTTTTGTCACAAACAAACAAACAACTTAGTCTGTAGAATGAATATAAATTCTGTTACCTATAGAATGAATGTGAATGATGAAGTTCTTATAACTTCAAATCAATTTCAAATTCAACCAGAATAGAAGCAATGAAGACTTTAATCTCCAAAGTAAAAATCAGAAGATGAAAATACAGAAAAAATTTAAATTCCTTAAGTATGTTAGTCTTGTATTTAATAGCAATGCAGAAAACAGAATCTAAAGAAAATACGTTCAACAATTTGAGTTCACAGAATTCACTATGTGTCCTTAAGGAATTTAATCCCCTCACTGTACCCGAGGTTTATGGATTATTCCTCCTGATCTTAGGCGTATTTATACGTCTAACTAATCAAGAATCCCATAAGTAGAGTGACATTCAAGGGTCAAATCATAATATTTTCAACCTTTTTATAATTATTTTGCGTATTTTGCTAATGTTGGACCAAGTGCACCATGTTGTTGTGATTTTTATGAATTTTTACTAGAATACATCATTTCGGAGTGATACATGGACCAAGTGAGACAATCAACATGTGGCAAAGCCAAGAAAATATTTAACACCTGGTCCGCGTTCAGGTCCGCGTGGCAGATCAGTGTTAAATGGGTGCTTTCTGAGCTAGCCGACAAAAATAGCAAGTTGGCAAAAAGTAGGCTTAGTACGCGACGCGGACTTGAGGAAAAGTTGGGAAGCCAGATTTTCATGGATTTTTAGTGCTATAAGATAGCCCATCTTAGTTGTAATTGATCATTGTGTCTTTTGGGACGAAAATCAGTGAAGGGAAGAGGAGAAACAAGTCCTTCAACCTTTGGTTAGTCCAACATCTTAAATTTCTTGTTTCAATTATGAGTTTGAATATGTATTTGGTGTGTAATCTTAATATGAGTTGCTAAACTCACCATTTTCTGGGATTGTAACTATAAACAATGTTTTAGCTGTTGAATCTTTACATTTATGAATGAGTTGTGATTGTTCTTATACTCCTTTAATCATCCATTTTTAAGCTTGATCACCTTGGAAATAAACTTGTTGTGTATCATGAATTCAAAAGATGTTGTGATGCATGGAATATAGGTAGTATAAGAAGCTTGTTTGATTTATGAAAATAAATTGATTTGTGTATTGGAGAATTGTGACAACTACCTCTACACCTTGCTTGATAATAAAGGATGAAATCTTTAATGCATTTTTATTGAATTGTCTATCCACGTTCAACGATGTAATTAGGCAAACACTAAAAATAGGCTTAAAAGAGGTGTGCAACCCTATTTTGGTAATTTCAACCCTTTGAATCAACATCGACAACTCAATCATAAGTGTAATGTTTAATAACTAATTCAGCGTCGACAAAGTTACAATCCCGGAATTTCATTTATATTGATATTTACTCACAAGAATCAACTTGAGTATAATCATAACCCCTAGTTTTAATAGTTCGTAAACTAGTTTGTAGTAACAATTTTAATCAAAGTTTATTCCATTTTTCATCAGCATAACAATTTGGAAAATTACCAAGTTATATCAAGTCTCTTGGGTTCGACATCCTGATCTTTAAAAGACCATTGTACTACTTGTTTCGGCTACGTACACTTGCGTGTGCTATGAGCCAACACCTCCTAAGATAAAATAGATTAACAATTACAGAGTAGCAGTACCTCATACTCTGGTAATTTTCAGCAAACTCAAAGAACCATAAGTTTATTCAAACAATCTCGAATTTGTATTTTGTAAGAAAATATGCAAAAGAAGAGAAAATTTCATGTTTGAAAAATGCAGCAATGACTTCTATTTTTTAGGCAGTATTCAGTGCGAACTCACCTGTTCAGAACAGACTCATCGGTTTCAAACAGGCATGGCAGCTGCTGGAAAAGTAGATGTCTGTTCTAGAAAACATTTCCTGCAAAAATTTAAAAGACTGTTAAAATCCATTAATTCCGTGAAAATTAATTAATTAATTAATAATTTCACTAGAATTAATATCAGAAAAGAAAAATCTTGAGATTAATTAAATAAATTTTGTCCAAAAAATTTGTCAATCAATTATTTGTCGAAGCCGAGACCGAGTGGAGCGACAGTGACAGCGATGTGAGAGGATCCCCTTTACTTCACTCTTTAAGTGTTAGAGGAGGTGTTCCCTAATATAAATAATAGACTTTTTCTCTATTTTATCGATGAGGGAGAAACGACTCTTCATTTCCCTTAACTTAATTACCTCCACATTACCTTATTCTTTCCAACTTCATTTCCCAATTCACGCCAGCTATATATCAAATGATATAGTATGCATATTGTAGTTGAAAATTTGACAATTGAATACGAACAAGTCTTCAGAAGAACCTTACAACTTTAAGTTGATAATCCAGATAAGATCCACAATAATTTAACATCACGGAAATTAATACTGTCGGGAAAATATTTGGTTCCGTCCCATGATAAAGTAGCACTTAATAAGTTTGAATTTGAACAGCACACAGCTGAAAGTTCACCAGCTATAACTTGGTTTCAAGAAAAAAAAGCATCACACCGCAAAATAAAGAGTAAGACATTCAGACGAAAGAATGTCTTCCGCCTACCACTCTCCAGCGAAGACTTGCCATTTTACGTTTTGCATACAATTGAATCCTTATTCATACAACATGACTCAGCTGGACCTGTATTTGGACACCCTAGTATTGTTAGTATAAATGAAGACCCTCCACATCATTTTCCCTTCTGAAAATAGGACACCAAAAAATATCCTCGGAAGAATATATATTTGAAAGGATGCACTTCCAGTACTTTGATATCACAAAGTGCTCTTCATCACTGCAACATCAAAAGAAACATATTTGAATCCTGGAACCCAGAGTTACATCTGAGCTGCGTGAAACTCAACATTTCAGCTTGCAACAGAATCTGAAGATACTGCAAATCATATCATGAACCATACAGACACGATTAGCCTAGAAAAGATTTAAAGTTCATCATGCAAACTTGTAAAGATTGCAATTTCATCAGCATACAAACTTCAAGGCATGGAGAAAAAATGATCCACAAGGTGAAATAAATGGCTATCTGAGGTAGCAGTAATTTCTATTTTGGAAAGGTAATAGTTTAACAATCTCGTAGTTACAGAAAGGAGAGTTACAACAGAAGCTAAATTCAAAGAATTAATAGCATTTACCATCCTACAAACTGTTAGATACCTGTTGGATATCATACTCTCAAATTTCCATTCAAAATTCTCGTTTATGTGTTAATTTTCGAGACAATAAATTTTAGACATTACAAAATGGTCTATTCCTTGAGCAGATAAAATTGGACATAAATTCCATTTCGGATATCCAGAGGGAATAGTCATACTTGACCCATCATTGACAGAGCAATTTTGTTTTTCAGGACAGCTTCAAAGGGGCCAACTGTCGAGGTATCTACAGGAGGCTTGCACACTATAGAACTCTAATTTACATTACCCTCCCAAGAAGATTCATCATCTATGACTTCACAAACATTTTCTTAGATGATAATTAAGATGCACAAAGCCATACAACGAAGAAAAGATTGCAGAATAATAGCAGATGAAGCTGATATTTGCAACTAACCATTTTGCTTAGAGGACAATTCCTTATCCTTCTTTGATTCATCATCCTTCTTCTCTGGGACAGTTTCTTCCAAATATTTCTGAATTGTCCTCCAATAGTGATCACCACCTGCCAACCAGGTATCCATGTGCATCCCGTTAGGAAATTCCACAAATAAGCATTGCCTGTTGCGTGCAGCTGCCTTTGCATATAACATCTGCATGTGGAATGGTGGTACCATCTCATCTTGTAATCCAGATAGGAAGAGGATTGGTTGCCTGATCTGCACTCAAAAGCATCAAATAACATAAGCCAGACGTCAGAGGGTCAAGTTGACCAGCTTCTAGCACCTCAAATAATAAATAAATATAAGGCATTTCACAAATATTAAATAAAATCTAAGATGGTTCAGGACACTATAATATTACACGAGTCATATTCAATAAGAAACCCTGCTGTTATCAAAACGTGCAAGATAGTAACTAGATCATTTGCATCTTATCTATGAAATTACAAATATACGACTGGCATGCAGTTCATGTGCATTTCATAGTAAACGAATACGTCAGAAGATGAAGTTTCTTTTTTTTAGAAAAAAGAAATTGATCTTATTAGGAGCCGTTTGACCAAGAGAATTATTCACTTTTTCCACAAAAAAAAAAAATCACTTCATTTGAAAATCAGCATTTGAGCATGAAAATTCCAAATACAACTTGAAGTTGTATTTTAAATTTAGAAAACACCTCAAAACCTGTTTCCACTTTTTGACCATTGCATTATTTTTCTTTTTAAAAAATATCCCGAAATGTTTGGTTTTTATAAAAAAAAAAAAGAAAAAAAAAGGACCCTATTTATATCAGCCACCAACCAGGGAATCATAAAACGTGCAGAACTTTATAAAAAGTTGGTTTCTATTGAACCAGCCAAGTGATCACTTTGCAAGAAATTTAAGAAGTGCAGAACTTAAGAAATTGCTTGGTGTAAATCAAGATGTCTAAATTAAGTACTCTCTCTGTCTCATTTTAGTTGTTAGTTCCAAAATAGCTGCCAATTTAGATAATCAAGAGAGAATTAATTATTTTTTTCCAACTTTGTCCTTAGCATTAATTACTCTAGAATTAAGAGGCACATGTATAGACAAAAACTTAATTATTTATAAAAGGTATATTAGTCAAACAACACTTCCAATTAAATTTTTTCTTAAGGCTCGTGCCAAACCTTATCATGACAACTAAAACAGGGAGAGGGAGTACCACTTTCTTACGCATTTTTTGGAAATGGGTGCTTACATGGGAGGTTAAATCTTTGATTATATGCACTTTTACTTGCAAAATCTTGTTCTTTCCCTGGTTTGATACATATACTTCTATTGGATTTTAGTTTTGCTTTGTGTTCCTTTGAAATGGTAAAACAGGTATGTAGATAATTAGGCTGCTTTATGTATGATCTCGTTGTCATTTTCTAGGAGAGTTTTATGTTCCATCCTTGTTTAATTTGTTTGTGTTTTTCTGTCTGTTTAGTCCGATGCTAATGTAGATATGGACTATTTCTGTGTTTCTTTCATAAAGATTACTCTTGAGAAATGTGGGAGCCTATTTATGACACTATGTGACTATCCATTATGAGATATTACTCTTATAGAACAGATTTGACTGTATGTTTCATGTAAATTAATGAAGCTGGATGGTGTCGTTAGCTTTTAGAAATTGAGGTACAAATCATGTTTCATGTTTTTAGGAAAAGTACATTCAAGCAAACCAAATATTCTTTGCGAAACCTGTTAGAATAGGAATAGGAATAAGAATAATATCTACAATCCCTACTTAGAATAGGAATAGGAATAGGAATAGTACATAGAATCCTACTTGGAAAAGGATTGTATTACAGTATCCTAGTTGTAAAAGTAGTCTAATATAGTATCTATAAATAGGGTCTCAATGTAATAATGTAGAGACACAACCTAAGTTGCTCAGACTCTTCACTTTTGGTGCCGCACCCGTGTCGACATAACATGGGTGTAGGTGTGGGATCCGTGTCCGATTTGGTCAACCGATTTCGGATACTTTGACCAAAATCGATGGGGAAAGTTTGGACAGTTTTAATGATTTTTGTAATCAATACAAAAGCTAAGGTGAAATT
>JAPFFP010000099.1:3174648-3192646 GCA_026153255.1 Solanum medicagineum
CTATACAATCTCTTTTCCCCGCCTTTATCACTTAACTCTTCATAAAGACGCTCAAACGCTGCTGACTTAGCATTCGTTACCGCCATCTTTGCTTCTGACTTGGCCGTCTTATAAATTGCCTTAAGCTTGAATAAATAGTCCCTGCATAAATAACACATCTATTCACTGATAACTAGTCCCTATGTTGCTAATACGGAAATACCTAAATAATTCTAACCAGCCACCATACGACCCCTAAATGCACAAATGAGCTACTGAATTGGAGTTCAAGGTGAATGTGGATGTTGTATTTAGGTTCTATTTTTCCTATGACAAACCCTGCAACCACATCCATACTTCTTGCGTTGGCAACAGAATAACCACTGTCATACACACTAATTTACAATCAGGATTTTTAATCTCGGCTAATAGATATTGCTGAGCATCTGTAGCGGCAGCATTCTAACAGTTTGCCACCACTTCATTTTGGCAAAACTATAGGCAGTTACAGATAACTACAAACTCTGAAATCTTGGATCCAGGAATTAATCATTTTACATGAAGATGATAGCTCGTTTGCATAATCAAAATGTCGAAAGAATCAATTATCAAGTAAACCTAATGAGCAAATTAGAAAACCACATCAACCATGCTTTTTTCGTTCAAAAGTAACTCTCATGTCTACAAACATCAATCCATAATCGCCAATTCTCTGGCACAATTCATACAATTAAAATGTTGTACAAGTGAAATTAGGTCAAAAATCATGAGGAAGCTGAGTAGTAACTTCAAAAGGAATAGATTCATTTAGTTTAAAATCAGAAATCGAAGCCAAATCTGGTGTAATTGGAGTAGATAAATCTGAGTTAGTATAGAGACCTCTGCAGTCAGGGAAGAGCTTGATGAACCAAGCATGAAGACGAACCCCGTCTGAAGATCTGAGCCAAACATCTTCATAGATGAGTCGAAGGCGAGCGGGAGTAATTGGATATGACTTGGTGAGTCCAGGCAAGACGGGGACATATACAAGTTTTTCCTGAAATGCGACGAGTATTGCCATCCCGGCCACCACTATCCCTCCCATTCCGTACAGCAACAAGCTCACGTACGACACCATTTTTCTTTTTCTTTTCCCTCGAGATGACGGTAGAGAATGGGGAGTTAAAATTCTGATTTCTACACTCACAGTTTTGTTTCATCAGCCATCCCACCACCGCGTTTCTTAATTGTAATTACCACTTTGTGGTTGTTTATGATTTACTTGTTCACAGGAGGACGGGTGTTTATTCGATAGCTTATATATTAAAATCAAATTGATTATTCAATTATTAAAATATTACTCCTATCAATTTGATTTAATCATTTGGTTATCAATTATGTACTAAAATAATTAGGGAAATAGAAAAAAAATAATTAATTAACAAATAAAATAACAGCTACTTACCACTACACATTTTAATCAAGTAAAATTACAAATAAAAATGTATAGAAGCAAAACAACAGCACTTCCTTCTACACAATTGTCAAAAATTACAATTTGGTTAACAAAATATATACATTAAGATATCAACATATAAATTATAATATAAAAGATTAATTAGAAGCACAAACTAAGCATCATTAGTCATAAATAGTTTACTAGTAAGTTAATACAGTGGAATGCTAAATTTCTGATAATTTGGAGTTTAGTTACGTAAATACGAGTGAATACAATATTGCACATTTATTATCGTATAAAAAGGGGGATAATTTCAAATACGCAATAAAATAATTAATTTACAATAAATATGGCTATATTTTATGTATATAAAAAAAAATAAAAAAATCATATAAAATGTACCGTCCTTTCCGGTGACGCCGACCGCCATAGATAGTGACCAGCCTCGTCTCAAGGTTGGTAAAGGGGAGTGGAGGAATTCCTCCTCCCAAGTCCTTTGCTAGTTTATTCAAACCCATCACTTCTATTATTAAATGCCACTAATGCCAATCTTGTATCTTCATGGAGAAGCCATTGTTGTATGGAAGCAAGAGGAGATTGATCAAATAATTGTGAATGAAGTGCTAGAATACACACTGATTGACAAGTTCTCTCATGGATGGTCAAATATACAAGACTTGAGGAAATTAATTCCTAAACAATTTAAGCTTAAAGGTGATTGTAAAATTGGATTATTGAGCAATAAGCATGTGCTCGTTAGGGCTAGCCTTTCAGAAGATCATGTGTGTTTGCTATCGAAGGCTGTCTACTATGTTTCTCAAAAAAAGCTGGACCTTTCCAATGTACACGTTGAAGTGGGATCCAATGTTTAATCCGAACGAGGAGACATCTACTGCATTTTTTGGATCCCATTTCCTTCGCTACCGCCCAATTTTTTTGGCAAAGAGTCAGTGTGCACTGGTTGCTGCTATAGGGAAGCCGTTGTAGGTAGATATGGCAACACGAAATCAACTAGACCTAGTTGTGCTATGGTGAAGGTGGAGGTGGATCTACTTAGTGAGTTCCCTAAACATACTAAAATTGGTATTAAAAAGGTGAATAGGGAAGTGGATGAAAAATTTGTCAAGATCAAGTATGATTATGCGCCAAAGTATTGTCGGACTTGCATGATACAAAATCATAATAAGCAACAATACTTCGTAGAGCATCAAGAATTATTTCATAAAAGGGGGAAGATGGAGCAAACACAAGAAACGGAGAATGAGCAAGTTCAAAATGAAATAACAAAAGAAAAGGCTGAACTACTGGAAATTAGGCCTATGACAATGATATTTATGGTAATGGTTCAAAATCCATTGCCATAGAAGTTCTATGGCAATGGTTCTACTCATTGCATAAAGCATGTTGACTTAATAACACATATTATCAAACAAGCACTGCAATTGTTCAAATACCTGTTGCCATAGAGAGCTTATTACAACGATTTTGTACAACTGTTGTGATAAGTATTTATGGCAATGGGTTTATTTCTATTGCTACGGTTCTGTAATTCCCTCCTTATTTTCACCCAATTTTCATTATACTGCCAATGATAATGTACACTCCCTCCATCTTTTATTTTTAACAAAAAGAAAACACAATATTTTCCTCTGCTAGAAAATTTTCCTAGGATCAATACAGATTATTAGTCCAAAATGTCTTCAAAAGATTTTTTTTTCTTTGGTCATCTTTCCAGATAATCTCATCTTAGCTTTGTCCCGCTCAGTTAATACATCTAGTTTTTGTCCAAATAATCTCATTGTTGTTCAACTGGAGAAAGATTCCATCCGGGCTTTCAATTGGAAATTTCAATATAGATTATCTTCAACTCAATCATCAGAAAGTGCATAATCGTTCACCAGAGGGTCCAAAAAGTTCTAGTTTCTTCACTAATTTCAAATCTCTAATCCCTCAAACTCTAAAATCAATGGTATGCTATCTAGATCTTGCACTAATTATCATAAAAAAAATACTTGTTTTATGCTTATTTTGCTTTTTCTCTTGTAGATTGTTCTTCTTTAGGTTGATTGGATAATTAAGCTGTCATATCTTTAGCTTTTCTTTCATCTTCTTGAAAAACTTTAGACTCAATCCACTAGTTATATGTCCCCATCGACCTCAACCGACGAAGACAAACCTTAGATGTTTTGTTTAGGTTATTGAAAATGTGGTAATTTGTTTGACATAATCTTTGAAGTTGTTAAACTCATAAGTCTTGAAATTAATGTGTGAGTCAGTTTTTCCTTTGTCATAAATAGTGAATTCATATGTCAACATGACTTTAGGTTCTAATTTACCAAGAAAAAAGATACTGAGTATGATGAAAATATATTTAGATGTAGATATTAAATTTTATTGGCATGTCATGAAATTTACAGCATGTTATGCATAAACTCTCCTTTAGGGAGGCTGTATTTTTTAATCTAGTCTATTGATGTAGAAGCAAAACAATCCCTGCAAAAGAATGAAAATCATAATCAGTAGTATACTCAAAGGACAAGCTAAGAAATTAGAAAAATAGCAACATCTGTTGTGTAAACAAGAAGCTAAGAAACTAGAAAAATAGCAACATCTTTTGTGTAAACATACTCTGAAGGATGCTAAGCCATAGCTCGAATAGATTTCTTGTGATGCATGAGAGTTGCCATTGTTTTACACGCCAGACAAGGATAATTAATAATTTTAGGATGTCAAAAATTGAAACCATTATTGAAACGCCCCAGAAAGGTGTCTCGGAAATGTCCATAATGGTACTTTTCATATATCTCAAAAAATTCGTGCGTGATATCAAAAATCCGACTTCATATTCTTGATCAGGGGGCAAATTTGAGTGGGAAATGGGTGTAACCTCGATTTTAGAGGACCCATAGCAAAAATTAATTTTAGCAAAATTTTCGGGGATAGAAGCTGTCTGCGATGGCTCTGCAACGTAGACCTGTCGCTGAGCAGTGTTGTAACTTCCTTATTTTTCCTATTTTGGCCTAAGGCATTGGCATCTTGGCCCCATGCCCACCTATGCGTAAAAACACCTAAGTTTAGCAATTTTTCAACTTTATATCACTCAAGACACTCTCAAAACCGTCTCTAACACTTAACCAAATATTTCACCCAAATTCAAGTGTCTCAAGCTCAATTCCGGATCTCAAAAACTTCATTCAAGTTTCAAATTCTCATTCAAATATACATCAAGGAAATTACCAAATTCAAGATATGTGGGTTTCAACCATTGGGTCCTTTCACCCATGGTGCCCAACCTTCTTTTTATGAAAATAACATGTTTTCAAGTTGTATTACTTATGAGTATTATTTATTATGAGTTATGATTACAAATTATGTTGGAGTTTTATGAAATGATGATTGGAAACATAATGTCTACCTATTTCAAGCTGATACTATGAGATGGTTTGCCTATTGTGACTATGCATGTTTTAAGCTATGAAACTATAATCTATTATGAGGTTTGATAAGGGACTTCAAGCTATCTTGCATGAGGACTTTACTATGTATCGGTGGGTTGATTTATTTTGAGTTTTCTCATATGATTTCACACTTGAATTGCATGATTTTGAACTAGATTACACACCCGCCAAGTGTTTGGTAAAATATCTTGACATGAATTCTTGATTTATTGATGATCTATTGTATGGCTTACAAGCTAACTGACTCTATGATGATTAAAGGAATGTATATACGTGTTGAGTTCATGACAAGTATCTATAGTGTTGTAAGTTGACCACAACTTGTTGAGTGGTGACATGCCTCAACCACTATGATGGGGGGGGGGGTTATGCCCATCTACCTTGACCACTATGATGGGGGATGTCATGCCTTTCTACCTTGTTAAGGGGTATGTAACTTGACCACTATAATGGGGGGTGGCATGCCCATCTACCTTGTTGAGGGCTATGTACCTTTACCACTATGTTGGGGGGTGATAAGCCCATCTAACTTGTTGAGGGGTATGTACCTCAATCACCTTCCAAGGGGGTAGCATGCCTTAGAGTTCAAGTAAAGCTTGCTTGGGGTATGTGGATATGGTCTCTTCCTACACATGTATTATGTTCTATACAAGCATATGACTTACAGGAATGTTTTACTTTAAGTATTTGAAACGCCCCAAAAAGTTCCTGAAAATGTGCCTCGAAAACGTCCATATTCGTAATTTTCATATATCTCAAAATCCATGCGTGATATCGAATATCTTACTTCAAATTCTTGTTCAGGGGACAAAATTGAGTGGGAAATAGGTATAACCAAATTTTTGGAAGATCCGTAGCGGAAAACGAATTTCGCAAAAATTTCAATTCCAATAGGGGTATGCTTTTGCTCCGCGACGCGGAGCCGTCGTGGAGATGTGTTATTTTGTGGCAGTTTTCTTGTTTTGGTCCAAGGCCTTTGGGTGTTTTCCCTAAGCCTTCCTATGCGCAAAAACACCTATACTTAGTCATATTTCAACTCCATATCATACAAAACATTCCTTAAAAATCCTCTCTAACAATTAGACAAATATTTCACCCATATTCTAGTGTCCCAATCTCATACCAGATCTCGAGGATTTCATTCCAGCTTCAAGTTCTCAATCAAATCTTCATCAAGGAAATCTCCAACGTTGAGGTATGTGGGTTTCAACCATTGGGTCCTTTCAACCATGGTGCCTAATCTTCCATTTTACCTAAATTGTATGATTTCAAGTTAGATTATCTATGGGCATCTCTTACTATGCAAGTTGATTATAAACTATGTATGAGTTTCATAAAATATGACTGTTTAAGCATGATTTGAGCTATGAACCTATTATCCATTATGTGATTTGATTAAGGATTTTGATGTATCTTGCATGAGGGTATTAACAAGCGTTGGTGGGTGGTTTTACATTGATTTTTCTCATATGATTTCACTCTTGAAATGCATGATTTGTTACTATCATTACATACCCACCAAGTGTTAAATAAAATGTCCGGTTATGGATTCTTGAGTTACTGAAGGCCTAATGCACGTCATATGAGTTAAGTGACTTGATGATGATGAAAGGAATATATATATATGAGTTGTTTTCATGAAAGGTATCTATAGTGTTGTAAGTTGACCATACCTAGTTGAGGAGGTGTTATGCCTCAACCACTATGATGGGGGTGGTATGCCCACCTACCAATTGGGGGGGGGGGGTATATTCTTCAATCACTTTGATGGGAGGTGGTCATGCTCTTCTACCAATTGGGAGGGGGGGTATATTCCTCAATCACTTTGATAGGGGGTGGTCATGCTCATCTATCATGTTGAGGGGTATATAACTTGACCACTATGATGGGGTTGATACGCCCATCTACTAGTTGAGGGGTAAATTTCTTAATCGCTTCCTAAGGGGTGGTCATACCTTGGATTCCAAGTATTAGTTTGCTTGCTCTATGATGATGATCTCTTCCTACATATATAATATGTTCTATATAAGCATATTTTACTTCAAGCATCATTCATGCATGCCATATTGATACTATGCTCATTCATTGCCTAATTAAGTATTTCGATTTATGTCGGTTATCTCTTATTGCATTGCATCCTACATACTTAGTACATTCAACGTACTAATGCATACTCTATGTCTACGTGATGTCACCATAGAGAAATCAGAGCTCCACTTGATCATCTTCCTCTTCCACGTGGCTAGTTGGTTCTCTTGAAGATAAGCTACTGGTGAGTCCTTAAGTTCGGGGATAATAGCTTTGCTCTTTTACTCTTGTTATCTCTTTATGTTGCACTTTGATACTAAAAGGTGAGCCCGGAAAGTTGTCTTAGCTCCAGCTCCAATCTATGCTTAGAGGTATTGTTGGACATGTTATGTAATGATGCTTTGAGCTTTGACTCTCTTGACTGTTGTATAGTCTTAAGCTATGAAATACTCCCTTAGCCCCTTTACCCTTACTTTATGTTCTCTTGATGTTGTTTACTTGCTTCCGCGACCAAGGATGTGATATGCTAAGAGGCTTGTTTGGGGTTTCTTTGGGTTCTCTATTCGCCGTGTCACGTCTAGGCCCTAGGCTTGGATCGTGACAAAGATGGTATCAGAGCACTAGGTTGTTAATGGTCCTCGACATCTAACACACTGCATCGATTAGAGTCTTATTAATAGTTGTGAAGTGCACCATGACTATGAGTAAAGGGCTATGAGATATTTTAGGAAATATTTCCCTTCTTCATGATCTATGTCTTGCTATAGAAGTTAGGTAAGCTTTCCCCTTTAACGAATGTTCTTTGCTATTTTAGGTCATGCCTAATACAAGAGGAAGAAGAGCCCGCGCACCTGACGAATAACCTTCTCCTCCCGTTCCTCAAGCTCCTCTAGATGGGGGAGTGGCTCATGAGGAAATCTGGGATGGTATCACCATGCTAGATCATGACATGACTAATCAAATCAACCAAGGGGCCCAAGCCCCTCATGCTTCTACACCTGCTTCAAGGGTGAGAGAATTTACTAGAATGAACCCGCCAGAGTTCTCTGTGTCTAAAGTGGATGAGGAACCTGAAGAATTTATTGATGAGGTGTACAAAGTGTTGTCTATCATGGGGTTTAGATCAGAGGAGAAGGCAGAGTTGGCGGCATACCAACTCAAGGGGGTGGCTCAAATATGGTGTACCCAATGGAAAGCGAGAAGGGGAACAATAATGTCATCCTTTGGGAAGAGTTTAAGGCAACATTTCTCAACCGGTTCTTCCCTCTTGAGCTGAGGGAGACAAAAATAATGGAGTTCATGAATTTAAAGCAAGGATCAATGAGTGTGAGGGAGTATGCCCTCAAGTTCAACCAACTCTCTAAATATGCTCCACAATTGGTTGCCGACCCGAGGTCTAGAATGAACAAGTTTGTGATGGGGGTATCTGATTAGGTTAATAAGAACTATCGTGCTGCTATGTTGATTAGTGGTATGGATTTGTCCTGCCTAATTATGTATGTTGAACAAATGGAGGGGGAGAAGCTTAGTAAAAAGAGGAGTGGTGAGGCCAAGAGGGCCCGTTTTGAGGGTAGGTTTCAAAGTCCCTAGGGTGGCCGATTTCATTAAGGCCAAGGGTCTTCTCATGCTCCTAATAGAAGGTTTTCCAGTTACAAACCAAGGGTCCAAGTGATGGTGAAACGGCCCCAAAAAATTACCCGAAAAGTGCCTCAGAAGTGCCTAGAATCGTAATTTTCATATATCTCAAAATTCAAGCATGATATTAAAAATTCGACATCATATTCTTGTTCAGAGGGAAAACTTGAGTGAGAAAGAGGTCTGACCTCGATTTTAGAGCAACCATATCAAAATCAAAAAATAGCAAAAATGCGATTTCCAATGAGCATTCGCGCCCCTGGCGCAACATGCCAAGGGCGCACCATAGTGTTAAAATTTGTCAGTTTTCCTGCCCGGTCCAAGGCTTTTGGGTCCTAGGCCTAAGCCTTCCCATGCGTGAAAACACCTATACTCAGCCATATTTCACCTTCATATCATTCAAGACATTCCTCAATACTCACTCAAACACTTAGACAATATTTCATTTCAAAATTCACGTGTCCAAATCTCTTCCGGAACTTAAGGATTTCACTCAAGCTTCAAGTCTTCACTTCCAATCTTCATCAAGAATTCTTCCAAGCTAAGGTATGTGTCTTTCAACCAATGGCTCCTTTCACCCATGGTGCCCAAGCTTCTTTTTTACCTAAATTGCATGATTTAAAGTTGATTTATTCATGGGTCTTACTTATTATGAATTTCATTGCACACTATGTTGGGGTTTCATAAAATTGTGATTGTTTTAGTATGTTTTAAGCTATGAATCTAAGATCTATTGTGAGATTTAATGAAGGGTTTGTATGTATAATACTTGAGGGTGTTGCCAAGTATCTATTGATGGTTTTACACTAAATTTCCTAGCATGATTCTACTCTTGAATAGCATGATTTTACACTATCACTACACACCCGCCAAGTGTTTGATAAAATGTCCGGTTATGATTTCTTGGTGAATTGAAGTCCCAATGCATGTCTTATAAGTTGAATGACTATATGATGATGAAAGAAATGTATGTATATGGTATTATCTCTATGGTGTTGGGGATTGACCAAGCCTCACTTCGGAGGTTATAGGCCCGAGTAACTATGTTGAGAGGTTTATACCTCGATTGCCTCGCTCGGGAGGTGGTAGGCCCATACAACCATGTTGAGGGATTTGTACCTCGATTGACTCGCTCGAGAGGTGGTAGGCCTGTGCAACCATATCGAGGGGTTTGTACCTTGATAACCATGTTGAGGGGTTTGTACTTCATAAACCATGTTGAGGGGTTTGTACCTCATCAACCATTTTGAGAGGTTTGTACCTTATCAACCACATTGAGGGGTTTGTACCTCATTTACCTCAACAATGAGGTGGTAGGCCTTGGATATTCATTATTAATGGTCTCTCCTTACATATGTATTATGTTGTATATAAGCATGATTTTACTTCAAGCATCATTCATACATGCCATATTGCTATATACTTATTTGTTGCCTATGTTATGCATTTTGTGTATGGTGCTTATCACTTGTTGCATTGCATCCTACATACTTAGTACATTCAAACGTACTAAGATATACTCTATGCCTTTATGATGTCATCATGTAGGAACTGGAGTCCCACTTGATCATCCTCCTCCACGTGGCTAGTACGACCTATCTCAAGCTAATTGGTGTGTCCTCCATTCCAGGGACAATGACTACGCTCTTATGCTATGTATTAAGACTCTCTTTTCTTGATGTATGTTTCTTATTGACTATGAGGGTGAGTCCGGTTGTATGTCTTAGCCCCGCTAAGTTCTATGTTTAGAGGCGTTATTGGACACGTTATGTATTTATGCCTTGAGCCTTGACTCTCTTGTTTGATTTTTATGTTATTAAAGCTTTCCTTTATTCCCTTTGCCCTTATTTCTAATTCAATTATGTTGTTTAATTGCTTCCACGACCACTGATGTGTAATGATATGTTAAGAGGCTTGTTTAGGGTCCCTTTGGGTTTCCCACTCATCGTGTCACGTCTAGGCCCTAGGCTTGGGTTGTGAAAAACTTGGTAATAGAGAACTAGGTTGTTAGGTCCTCGGTATCAAACACATCACGTCGATTAGAGTCTTATTCATGGTTGTGTTGTGCACCATAACTATGAGTGAGAGGCTATGAAACGTTTTAGGAAATGATTTCCTTCTTCTTACTTTACGTCGTGCTATAGAAGTTAATGTAAGGTTTCCCCCCTAATGATTGTTCTTTTCTATGCTATATCATGCCTAACACTAAAGGAAGAAGAGCCCGCACTCCCAAGGAACAACCGACTCATGGTGAGTTCCGGGATGCTCTTACTTTGCTTGCCCAAGCTATGGCCAACCAAGTCAATCAAGGGGCTTACGTCCCACGTGCTACTTCCCTGGTGGCTAGGGTGAGAGACTTTATGAGGATGAATCCCCGGGAATTCTATGGGTCAAAGGTGGATGAGGACCCTGAAGAGTTCATTGATAAGGTCTACAAGGTTTGGGCTATTATGGGTGTTAGATCGAAAGAGAAGATGGAGTTGGCAGCTTACCAACTCAAGGGGGTTGGCACAAATATGGTATAAGGTGTTGTCCATTATGGGGGTAACTCTGAGAAAAAGGCGGAGTTGGCGGCCTACGAACTCAAGGGGTGGCTCAAGAGTTCAAAGCGACCTTTCTCAATTGTTTCTTTCCTGTTGAGTTTAGGGAGGCGAAAATGATGGAATTTATGAATCTAAAGCAAGGTTCTATGAGTGTCAAGGAGTATGCCCTCAAGTTCAACCAAGTCTTCAAGTATGCCCCTCAATTGGTTGCCGAGCCGAGGTGTAGGATGGATAAATTTGTGTCAGGTATGTACAATTTGGTGAATGAGGAGTGTCCTACCGCCATGCTCATAGGTGATATGGATTTGTCATGCCTCATGACATATGCCAAACAACTAGAGGGGGAAAAGTTGAGAAAGAGAAGAAGAGGTGAGGCCAAGAGGGCCCATTTTGAAAGTGGATTCCAAAATTCCAAGGGTGGTCGGTTTCCTCAAGGACACAAGCCTCTAAGCCAAGGATCCTCCAATTCTCCTATTAGAAGGTTTGCCAATGACTACTCTAAATGCCAAGGGTGTGGTAGGAGCCACAATGGCCCATGTTTGAAGACACTAATGCTTGCTATGGTTGTGGTGAAGTGGGTCATAAGGTGATGGATTGTCCTCGTAATCAAACGAAGGGTAGAGATGGTCGTCCACAAGGCCAAGGTGTAAATGCGAGTCCTCGTCACCAGTATGTTAAAGGTTTTTGATTTTGATGTGTATGCATTGATAAAACTGGGTGGCACTCTTTCTTACTCTTTTTGTTACCAAAAAGCTTCATGTTAGTCTCGAATTGTTGTGTGAGTCTTATGAAGTGTCTACCCCCATTACTGAATCCACTGTTGCTAAAAGATTATGTAGAAATTGTCCCGTATTTATATTGCATAAAATCCTGCCTTGTGATTTTGTTGAGTTAGATATGGTAGGTTTTGATGTCATTTTTGGGATGGATTGGTTGCATGCATATTGTGCTTCTATTGATTGTAGAACCCGTATGGTCAAACTCCAAATCCTTAATGAGCCCATCTTTAAGTGGGAAAGTTGTGATGTGGTGGTCAAGGGTAGATTTATTTCTTGCATTAAAACCTAAAAGTTGATTTCTAAGGTTCCCTCTATCATCTTGTGAGGGTTAGGGATGTTGAGTCCAAGGTCCTTCCTATAGAGTCGGTTTCAGTGGTTAATGAGTTTCTTGATGTCTTTCCTAATGAGCTTCTCGGTGTTCCTCCCGAAAGGGAAATCGACTTTGGTATAGACCTTCTTCCCGACACTTAACCATTTCTATTCCCCCTTACCGTATGGCCCCAGCAGAGTTGAAGGAGTTGAAAGAGAAATTGAGAGATTTGTTGGAAAAAGGTTTTATAAGGCCTAGAAAGTCATTTTGGAGTGCACCGGTGTTGTTTGTGAAGAAGAAGCATGGATCTCTAGAATGTACATTGATTACTGGCAACTTAATAGGCTCACCATAAAGAATAAGTACCTTCTATCAAGGATTGATAACCTTTTTGATCAACTTCAAGGGGCTAGTTACTTACCAAGATTGATCTTCGGCCCGTATCACCAAGTGAATATGAGGGAGTATGACATTTCCAAGATGGCCTTTTAGACTAGGTACAGGCACTTTGAGTTTGTCGTTATGTCCTTAGGGTTGACTAATGCACCTGCTACATTCATAGAGCTTATCATTAGGGTCTTCAAACCCTACCTTGACTTTTTATAGTGGTTTTTATTGATAATATCTTGATTTATACCCATAGTCATGAGGAGCATGTGAATCACTTGAGAGTGGTGTTGCAAATCTTGAGGGAGGAAAGGTTGTATGCAAAATATGATAAATGTGAGTTTTGGTTGAAAGAGGTTGCCTTTTTGGGACATGTGGTGTCGGGTGATGGTATTAAGGTGGATCCTAAGAAGGCGGAGGTGATTAGAAATTAACCTATACCTTTGACTCCATCGGATATTAGGGGTTTCTTGGGTTTAACGGGTTATTATCGGAGCTTTTTAAATGGTTTCTCTTCTATTGCTTCTCCCTTGACTAAGTTGACTCAAAATAAGGCGAACTTTGTGTGGACCGATGAGTGTGAAAAGAGTTTCCAAACTTTGAAAGATAAGCTTGTCTCTGCTCATATCTTGTCTCTATTGGAAGGGTTTGTTGTGTATTGTGTTGCCTTAAGAATTTGTTTGGGTTGTGTTTTGATGCAAAATGGTAAGGTCATAACATATGCCTCTAGGCAACTTAAGGTTCATGAGAAAAATTATCCCACCCATGGTCTTGAATTGGCACCCGTGGTATTTGCCTTGAATAATTGGTGTCACTATTTGTATGGGGTTCATGTTGATGCGTTCACCGACCACAAGAGTCTCGAATATGTGTTCACCCAAAAAGATCTTAACTTAAGACAAAGAAGGTGGTTAGAGCTCCTGAAAGATTATGATATGAGTGTGCATTACCACCCCGACAAAGCTAATATTGTAGTCGATGCTCTAAGTAGGGTGTCTATAGGTAGTCTAGCTCGTGTTGATGGTATTGGCAAAGAGGTGGATAGAGAGGTCCATCGGTTGGCTAGATTGGGAGTTAGGTTAGATGAAGTTGATAATGGTGGTGTAATGGTTGTTGATGGTTCTAAGTCTTCATTGATTGAGGAGGTAAAGGCAAAACAAGATCTTGACCCCGCTTTGCTAGAATTGTAGGCCTTGGTGAGAGATGGTAAGATAGAGATTTTCTCCCAAGGGGGAGATGGTTCCCTTGGGTACCAAGGTAGATTGTGTGTGCCAAATGTTGATGACTTCAGAAAGTCAATTTTAGATGAGGCTCAAATTTCATCCTATTCTATTCACCCTATCTCTACAAAGATGTATAGAGATTTCAAAGAGGTGTATTGGTGGGGTGGTATGAAGAAAGATATTTCCAAGTTCATATCCAGATGTAACAATTGCCAACAAGTCAAACATAAAAGCTCGGGTGACCTAGTGCAAGATATAGAGATTCCTACTTGGAAGTGGGAGTAAATTAACATGGATTTTTTGGTTGGGTTGCCTAAGACTAGGAAGCATTTTTACTCTTTGGGTTGTGGTTGATAGAATGACAAAGTCGGCACACTTCTTACTAGTCAAAACTACTTATAGTGCCGAAGATTGTGCAAAATTGTACATTCCTGAGTTGGTTAGATTGCATGTGGTGCCATTGTCTATCATTTCTGATCGTAGTGCTCAATTCACTTCTCATTTTTGGAGGTCCTTCCAAAGAGGTCTTGGTACCAAGGTTAAGCTTAGCACGACCTTTCACCCTTAAATGGATGGCCAAGCCGAAAGAACTATCCAAACTCTTGAGGATATGATTAGATATTGTGTTTTGGAGTTTAAGGGTAGTTGGAATGAACATCTTCCACTCATTGAGTTTTCTTACAACAATAGTTATCATTCAAGCATTAGTATGGCTCCTTTTGAATCTCTCTATGGTAGGCATTGTAGATCCCCGGTTGGATGGTTTGAGGTGGGGGAGATGGCTTTATTAGGTATGGAATTGGTCATGGAAGCCTTAGAGATGGTGAGGTTGATAAGGGAGAGATTGAAAACATCCCAAAGTAGACAAAAGTCATATTCCGAGGTGAGAAGGAAAGATTTTGAATTTAAGATTGGTGATTGGGTTTACCTGAAGGTCTCACCCATGAAGAGTATGTGTTCGATTTGGAAAGAAAGGTAAATTGAGACCAAGGTTTGTGGGTCCTTATAGAATGTTGAGGAGGATTAGTAAGGTGACCTATGAGTTGGAGTTGCCCATTGAAATAAATATGGTTCATCTGGTTTTCCATGTGTCTATGTTGAGAAAGTGCGTGGGTGACCCAAGTGCTATTGTACCTTTGGATGTTATGGGTGGGGTGGAAGATTATTTGAATTATGAAGAGGTTCTAGTAGAAATCTTGGATATACAAGTGAAGAGGTTGTGAAACAAGGATGTAGCATTCGTCTAGGTTCTTTGGAGAAACCAACAAATTGAAAGTGCCACATGGGAAGCCGAGGCGGACATGAGAAAGCAATATCCATATCTCTTCCACTCTACTCAAGCCTAAGGTACTAATTTAAGTTTCTTTATATGATTTCAAGTCTTAAGTTTCAGCCCATATATCATAGCATGCCTTCATATTTATGTTTACAAGTTTGTGATGATTTTGTTCACATTCATGTTGAGAATTTCGAAAGTGATGTTAAAGTGCATTTATTGCATTCATGTCAGGCTGAAATCTTCTTGGTTATTTCTCTTATGTATGTTTCTTCTTTGACATTCAGGGACGAATGTTCCCAAGGGGGAGATATTTAAACGCCCCGGAAAGGTGCCTCGAAAATGTCCATAATTGTAATTTTCACATATCTCAAAATTCACGCATGGTATCGAAAATTCAACTTCATATTCTTGATCAGGGGTAAAATTGAGTCACAGATAGGTGTAAACCCGATTTTAGAGGACCCGTAGCAAAAAATAATTTTCACAAAATTTTCGGGGACAAATGCTATCCGCGATGGCTTCGCAATGCGAACCTTCCGTAGAGCAGTGTTGTGACTTCCTTATTTTTCTTGTTTTGGCCTAAGGCTTTGGGGTCTTGGACCCATGCCCACCTATGCATAAAAGCACATATGCTTAGCCATTTTTCAACTCTATATCACTTAAGACACTCTCAAAACCCTCTCTAACACTTAACCAAATATTTCACCCACATTCAAGTGTCTCAAGCTCAATTTCGGATCTAAAGAACTTCATTCAAGCTTCAAGTTCTTATTCAAATCTACATCAAGGAAGTCCCCAAATTCAAGGTATGTGAGTTTCAACCATTGGGTCCTTTCACCCATGGTGCCCAACCTTCCTTCTTATAAAAATAGCATGTTTTCAAGTTGTATTACTTATGGGTATTATTTAATATGAGTTATGATTACAAATTATGTTAGGGTTTTATGAAATGATGATTGGAAACAAGTGTCTACCTTTCAAGCTTATACTATTTGATGGTTTGTCTATTATCACTATGCATGTTTTAAGCTATGAAACTATAACCTATTATGAGGTTTGATAAGGGATTTCAAGCTATCTTTCATGAGGGATTTACTATGTGTTGGTAGGTTGATTTATATTGAGTTTTCTCACATGATTTCACTCTTGAATTGCATGATTTTGAACTAGCATTACACCCACCAAGTGTTTGATAAAATGTCTTAACATGAATTCTTAAGTTATTGATGATCTATAGTATGGTTTACAAGCCAAGGGACTCTATGATGATTAAGGGAATGTATATACATATTGAGTTCATGAAAAGTATTTATAGTGTTGCAAGTTGACTACACCTTGTTGAGGGGGTGACTTGCCTCAACCACTATGATAGGGGGTGTTATGCCCATCTACCTTGTTGAGGGGAATGTACCTTGACCACTATGTTGGGGGGGTGTCATGCCCATCTACCTTGTTGAGGGGTATATACCTTGACCACGATGATGGGGCGTGGCATGCCTATCTACTTTGTTGAGGGGTATGTACCTTGATCACTATGATGGGGGTGGCATGCCCATCTACCATGTTGAGGGGTATGTACCTTGACCACTATGATGGGGGGTGACATGCCATCTACCTTGTTGAGGGGTATATACCTTAATCACCTTCCGGGGTGGGGGGGCATGCCTTGGAGTTCAAGTAAACTTGCTTGGGCTATGTGGATATAGTTTCTTCCTACAAATGTATTATGTTTTATACAAGCATATGACTTACAAGCATGTTTTACTTGAAGCATTGATTATGCATGCCATATTGTTATTATATTTACCTATTGCTTATGCTTATGCATTTTGACCATGTTGCCTATGTCTTGTTGCATTGCATCCTACATACTTAGTACATCCAGACGTACTAATTCATACTCTATGCCTACATGATGTTACCATGTAGGAACCAGAGCTCCTCATGATCATCCTCCACGTGGCTAGTTTTGGTATCTTGAAGATAAGTGTAAGGTGAATCCTTATGGTCGGGGACACTAGCTATGCTACTCTTACTTTTGTTATCTCTTTATGTTGAACATTTGATACTATGAGGGTAAACCCTGAAAGTGTCTTGGTCCCTACCAAATCTATGCTAGAAGTGTTGTTGGAATAATTGATCTAATTATGCTTAGCTCTTGACTTTTGAATGTTTCATGATTATCTAAGACTTCCCTTAGTCCCTTTTTCCCTTCTTTATGTCTCTTGTTGTTGATGTTTTGCTTCTGCGACAAAGGATGTGTAATTGATATGCTAAGAGGCTTGTTTGGGGTTCCTTCGGGTTCCCCATTCATTATGTCACGTCTATATCTTAGGCTTGGGTGAAATGACCCCAAAAAGTGCCTAAAAACATGCCTCGGAATGCCAAAAATGTTAAATTTCATATATCTCAAAATTTGTTTGCTATTTCAAAAATCGTCTTCATATTCTTGTTCAAGGGGTCCAAATTAGGTGAATAAGGTTCTAACCCCAATTTAAGAGCGGAAGAGTAGCAATTATGAAATTCCAAGAATGCAAATTCCAGTGGGGTTTTTTTGTTGCCCTCGCACTGCGCCCAGTACATTTTGGGGACTGTTTTTTTTTTTAGTTTGGTCCAAGACTTCTAAGTCTTGGGCCTAAGTGTTTTCAAACGTGTTTTTACCTATACTTAGCCAAATTACACCCTCATATCATCCTAAAAATTTCTCAATACTTTCTCAAACACTTGATCATATTTTCACTCATATTTTCACTCCCCAAACTCAAGTCCCAAACCCTCATCCCAAGCTAAGGTTCTCCTTCAAGATTCTTCTTCAAGCTTCAAGCCTCCATCTCCAATCTTCACCACTTATTTGATAGGCTAGTTAAGGGATTATTTATGGTTAAACTCTTCACAACTTATCAATGGATATAACCCTTTTGGTATGAATAGTTTATCGG
>JAPFFP010000099.1:3192746-3211598 GCA_026153255.1 Solanum medicagineum
GTTGTGTGTGCCATGTGTTGGTGGTTTGAGGGAGAAAATCCTTGATGAGGCCCATAATTCTTCTTATTCTATCCACCTCGGTTCCACCAAAATGTACAGAGGCTTGACGAATGTGTATTGGTATGAGGCATGAAGAGAAACATTGCCAAATTCGTTTCCTGTTGCCATAGTTGCCAACAAGTCAAAGCTAAACATCAAAGGTCAGGTGGCCTGACCCAAGACATAGAGATTCCTACTTAGAAGTGGGAGGTGATTAATCTGGATTTTGTGGTAAGGTTTCCCAAGACTAGAAAAGGTTTTGATTCCATTTGCATTGTGGTTGATGGGATGACGAAATCGGCTAACTTTCTGTCGGTTAAGACCACATATGAGGCTGAAGAGTATGCAAGGTTGCACATCCATGAGTTAGTTAGATAACATGGGGTCCATTGTCCATCATATCAGATCATGGTGCACAATTCATTTCACACTTCTGGAGGTCTTTACAAAGGGGTCTTAATACAAAACTTCACCTTAGTACAGTCTTCCACCCTCAAACGGATGGCCAAGCCAAAAGGACAATTCAAACCCTTGAAGATATGGTTAGGGCATGTGTATTGGAGTTGAGGGGTAGTTGGGATGACCATCTTCCTTTAGCTATCACTCTAGCATCGGTATGGCTCGTTTTGAGGCATTTTATTGGAGACGTTTTACATCACTGGTTGGTTGGTTTGAGGTTAGAGAGGTGGCTTTATTGGGACCAGATCTTGTTATGGAGGCTCTTGAGAAGGTTAGGATGATTAGGGAAAAGTTGAAAACATCCGTAAGTCGTCAAAAATCCTATGTCGATGTGAGGAGAGACCTTTAATTCAAAGTGAGTGAATGGGTCTATTTGAAAGTTTCTCTTATGAAAGGTATGGTCCGTTTTGGTAAAAAGGGGAAGTTGATTCCAAGATATGTTGGTCCTTATGAGGTGATAAAGAGGGTTGGTAAGGTAGCTTATGAGTTGAAGTTGTCTAGTGAAATGAATTTGGTTCATCCAGTGTTCCATGTCTCTATGTTGAGAAAATGTGTTGGTAATCCTGATGGTATTGTGTGTCTTGATGTTGTGGGTGTTGTTGAGGATAACTTGACTTATGAGGAGACTCTGGTTCAGATTTTGGATAGGCAAGTAAAGTGATTGAGGAATAAGGAGGTGGCATCCGTTAAGGTCCTTTGGAGGAACCAACAAGTCGAAAGTGCTACATGGAATGAAGAAGTTAAAGGTTTAGGGACCCTTGAATGAGCATAAAAATGTCGATCTAGAGCTTAGAAATGGTGGGAAAGGACCAAAAATAACCCTTCCTAAAAAGCTATCTAACGGCTGTTACGGGCCCCGTTACGACCCGTAGGTAGCACTACAACTCGTAGGACCCTTCACATGACCCCTAGGATCAATTTTGAAGTCTCTAGAAATTGCTACGAGCCTTAGCTACAAGTCATACCCCGACCTACGACTCATAACAATGGGCTCACAGTGCAACTTTGCACTGGCAGTTTTCAGTAAAATGACTATATCTTTTGACTCCGTACTCTAAATGAGGTGAAACAAAGTGCGTTGGAAAGCTAACTCAAAGATATTTCATTTGACATTTTGTGGGCCACCCAGTTCCCAGTGTGCTAAAAGTTATGCTAGTTTAAAGTTGACTCTTGCTTGAACCATCACCCAAAACTCAACTCTAAGGGAAGTCTTGAACTCGTTTAGGTATTACGAGTATCCCATGAACCTAATACAAACCCAACCTAACCAAATGAGTCTTGAAACATGGATACAAGAGCATGTAGTTATAGGGTGTCACAGTCGGATTTTCGATATCACGCACAAATTTTTAGGTATATGAAAATTACAATTTCGGGCACTTTTGAGGCACATTTTCGGGCATATTTTTTGGGGTCATTTCGATATCTCTCCCTTGGGAACACTCATCAACGAATGTCAAAGAAACGTATATGAGAGATACAAACATGACCATTTCAGCCACATAGGGATGCAACAATGCACTTAGACATCATTTCAAATATCTCATCATAAGTAAAAAATCATCATGAACTTGTCAATTTAATCATGAACATATGCAATGACATGAAGGCTTAACTTAAAACTTGAGATCATATAAAGGACTTAGATCAATACCTTAGGCTTGAGTGGAGTGGAAAGGTAAGGATATCACCTTTGCATGTCCGCTTCGGCCTCTCAAGTAGCACTCTCAACTTGTTGATTCCTCCAAAGGACCTTAACGGAAGCTACCTCTTTGTTTTTCAACCTCTTCATTTGTCTATCAAAAATATGAACTAAACCTATTCATATGTCAAATTATCCTCAACAACACCCACAACATCAAAAGGCGCAATGGCATTCGGATCACCCACACATTTCCTCAACATGTACACATGGAACACCAGATGAACCAAATTCATTTCACTGGGCAATCTCAACTCATAAGCTACCTTGTCAACCCTCCTCATGACCTCATAAGGACCAACATATCTTGGACACAACTTACCTTTTTACCAAAATGAAACCACACCCTTCATGGGTGACACCTTCAAATAAACCCAATCACTAACTTGGATTCAAGATCCCTTCTTCTCACATCGGCATAGGACTTTTGGCTATTTTGGACCGTCTTCAACCTTTCTCTAATCATCCTAACCTTCTCAAGAGCCTCCATGCCAGATCTGGTCCCAACAAAGCTACTCACCAACCTCAAACCAACCAACCGATGATCTACAACATCTCCCATAGAGAGCCTAAAAAGGAGTCAAATCGATGCTAGAATGATAGCTATTGTTGTAGGCAAACTCATCAATGGAAAATGATCATCCCAACTACCTTTAAGTTCCAACACACATGCTCTAAGCATATCCTCAAGGGTTTGGATGATCTTTTCGGCTTGGCCATCCGTTTGAGGGTAGAAGGCCATAGAAAGCTTAACTCTAGTACCAAGACCCCTTTGGAAAGATCTCCAAAAATGTAAAGTAAATTGAGCTCCATGATCTAATATGATGGACAAAGGAATCCCATGCAACCTCACCAAGTCATGGATGTATAACCTTGCATAATCTTCAGCCCCAAATGTGGTCTTAAACGGTAGGAAGTGAGCCGATTTTGTCATTCTATCAACCACAACCCAAACGGAATCAACACCTTTTCTAGTCTTGGGCAACCTAACCACAAAATCCATATTAATCACCTCCCACGTCCAAGTAGGAATTTCTATGTCTTAGGTTAGGCCACTTGGCCTTTGATGTTTGGCTTTGACTTGTCGACAACTATGACAACCGGAAACGAATTTGGCAATGTCCCTTTTCATGCCTCCCCACCAATACACTTCTCTCAAGTCTCTATGAATCTTGGTGGAACTAAGGTGGATAGAATAAGAAGAGTTATGGGCCTCATCAAGGATCTTTTCTATAAAGCCATCTACACGCGTTACACACAACCTACCTTGGTACCTAAAGGCATCATCTTCCCCTTGGGAGAAAACCTCCACATTTCCCTCTTTTACGAAGGCCTTTAACTCTAATGAGGTATCAAGATCTTATTTTGCCATCACCTCATCAAGCAAAGAAGACCTACAACCATCCACAACAACATCACCACTACCAACCTCCTCTAATCTAACCCCCAACCTAGCAAACTGATACACTTCCCTAGTCATCTCCTTCTCACCACCATCAACATGAGCTAGGCTACCTATGGACACCCTACTCAAAGCATCCACCATCACATTTGCCTTACCCGAATGATCATGCACACTCATATCATAATCTTTAAGAAGTTCTAGACACCTTCTTTGCCTCAAGTTGAGATCTTTTTGAGTGAAGACATATTGGAGACTCTTATGATCGGTGAACACATCAACATGCACCCCATACAAATAATGTCACCAAATTTTTAAAGCAAATACTACGGCGGCCAATTCAAGATCATGAGTAGAGTAGTTCTTTTGATACACTTTGAGTTACCTAGAAGCATAGGCTATCACCTTACCATTTTGCATTAGCACACAAGCCAACCAACTCTAGAAGCATCACAATACACCACAAATCCCTCAAGCCCATCCGGTAGTGACAATATAGGGGTGGACACAAGCTTACCTTTCAAGGTTTGGAAGCTCCTCTCACATTCATCGGTCCAGACAAACTTAGCCTTCTTTTGAGTCAATTTTGTCATAGGGGAAGCAATAGAAGAGAACTCATTCACAAACCTCCGATAATAGCCTGCTAAGCCCAAGAAACTCCTAATATTCGACGGGGTCAATGTCTAAGCTAATTTCTAAAAACATCGGTCTTGTTAGGATTCACATTTATACCATCCCTCAACACCACATGACCTAGGAAAGCAACCTCCCTCAACCAAAATTCAGACTTTTCATACTTAGCATATAATTTCTCCTCCCTCAATTTTTGTAACACAACCCTCAAATGAGCCCTATGCTCCTCTTCACCACGAGAATAGATCAAAATATCATCAATGAAGACCATAACAAAGGAATCAATGTAGGGTCTAAAGACCCTATTCATAAGGTCCATGAAGATGGCCACTGCATTGGTCAACCAAAAAAACATCACAACAAACTCATAATGTCCATATTTAGTCCCGAAGGCCGTCTTGGGAATATCACACTCTCTCACCTTCGCTTGATGATATCTAGATTGAAGATCAATCTTAGAGAAATGGCTAGACCCTTGCAATGGTCAAACAAATCATCAATCCTTGGAAGGGGATACCTATTCTTGATGGTGGCCCTATTGAGTTGCCGGTAGTCAATACACATCCTAAGGGATCCATCCTTCTTTTTCACAAACAACACTGGTGCACCCCAAGGTGATTGGCTAGGCCTAATGAACCCCTTCTCCAAAAAGTCCCTCAAGCATGGGCCACCATGACCCTTACCACACTTCGGACACACATCAATAAGAGCCGTATCACTACCACCTTGGGCCCTCGGAAAATCATTTGCAACCCTCTTTTGAAATGCATGAGAAGACCCTTGGCCTCGTTGGAATCGGACATTCTTTTGGAACTTAACCTCAAAACGGGCCTTCTTGGCCTCATGCCCCCTCTTTTACGTGGATACACGATTTGATTGAAGATTACTTTGGTGAGTCTTTCACTTCGGGGACACTAACCATTTATTTTCTTTCTTTATTTAGGCTTGTGTATTTTTGGATACTATCTATTGAGGGTGAGCCCGAGAGATATCTTGGTCCCCATTCCATTCGCACTAGAGGTGTTGTTTAGTATTCGGATATGTATGTATTGAGCCCCATTCTTATTATGCTATGTGTTATGAAATACTCCCTTAGTCCCTTATTCCCCTTATATGTTGAATGCTTGTTGTATGGATGAGATGAAAGTTCTAAGTCCCTAATTGTCCTCATATCGTGAGTCATACTTATCCTCCCCTTAAATTCTAATTGCTACGTGATCCATGCTAATTCTTTTCCCTACAACATCCCTATAGCATGAGTCCAAAGTCCCGTTTTCGCTAGAAAATTATGTGTTATTTGCTTTAATTTTTGCTTTTGCAACCAAGGATATGCTATGCATGCTTAAGAGTCTTATTTGGGATTCCCTTGGGTTCTCCATTCACCGTATCATGTGTAGGATCTAGGCTTAGGTCATGAAAGATAAAAAGATACCATCTAAACTTAAAGGCGAGTTTACAAAATCGTAGTTAGACCGTCTCTACTATATGGGGTGGAGTGCTGACCAATTAAAATCTCACATGTTAAGAAGATGCAGGTCGGGGAAATAAGGATATTGAGATAAATGATGGACATGCCAGGCGCGACAAGATTAGGGATGAGATCATCCAGAAGAAGTTGGAGGTGGCTCTTGTGACTGACAAGATAGGGGATGCGAGACTACAATGGTTTGGACATGTGCAGTGAAGAAGTATCGATGATCCTGTTAGGAGGTGCAAGAGGTTGGATTTAAGGGCTACACAGAGGGGGTAGATGTCACGACCCAAGCCTACAACCTAGACGTGACACGTGGAATGGGAACCCGAAGGGACCCAAACAAGCTTCTTATCATATCAATCGCACATCGTTGATCGCTGAAGCAAAGTAACAACAACAAAAGATATATAAAATGGGAAGTGGGGCTAAGGGAAGTCTTTGATATAAACCAAGAACAAGAGTCAAGCTCATAGCACAATAACATCATAAATCCAATATACACCTCTAAACTTGGAATGGAGCGGGGGCCATGACACTCTCCGGGCTCACCCTCATAATGTCAAATGTTTAACATAAAGAAGTCTTAGAAATAGCAAGAGAAAGTAGATAATGTCCCCGAACTTGAGGACTCACCAAGTTTATCTTTGAATAATCTCACTAGCCACGTGGAGGATGATCAAGAGAAGCTTTGGTCCCTACATGGTGATATCATGTAGGTATACAGTATGCATTAGTACATTTTGAATGTGCTAAGTATGTAGGATGCAATGCAACAAACATAAGCCGATATAGTCAAAATGCAAAGTAATAGGCAATACGTAAGTGAGATCTCAACATGATATGCATGGTAAATGCTTGAAGTAAAACATGCTTATAAATCATTCAACTTGCATAGAACATAATACATGTGTGGGAAGAGACCGTAATCGACAAAAGTAAGACCAAGTGAGCTACAACTTGGAATCCCGATGATTACCCCTCATTGATAAAGAGGTGGTCTACTTGCCAAGGTAAGCCATACTTCACCTTACGGGAGCCTGTCCTATTTCGAAGAAGTAACCCCTCTTATGGAACCTGTCCCATTTCGCAGTGGATTTCATGATAAAGTGTACTAAATGGATCCATTAGTATAGAAATGGTAAAATATAATCCTATTTTGGCATATAGTTTGAGGAAAAAGGTATGGACCCTTGAAGATAGTCCACGCCAACATCCAATCTATCGATGCTAAGTTTAATCCCACGGAATACTTGAAATAATCATAACTTTAATAACTTGTAAGAAACATAAAAACATGACATGAGTAGCTTTTAAACATGTTTGACCTCTAATGGTGAGCCTAACTTGAAACATGAGAGTAGATCATAATCATACATGAACTCTTGCTTTAACATGAATGGCTCACAAGAGGTAAAAATCTTGAAATAGGGCTTAACTTGATACTTGCTTAATCATAAATAATTTCATGAATTCATAACATACTTGATAGCCCATATTCAACATGAAGTCACTTGACTTGTAAAACATGTAAATAGCTTGAGAATTCTTGACTTGACATTTCATCGAACACTTAGTGGGCACATATGAGTGCATGTTCAAATCTTGCAAAATGCAAGAGTATAGATCATGAAATAGTGAAGTCAATGCATCTTAATGCCATGTAAAATCAACCTACCAACATCATCGTAAAACCCCATCATTGATAACTTGTAAATCATGTCAAAACTTCACAAAAGTTCATAGATTTCATAGCTTGAATCATGTATAGTCTCAATAGACAAAGATTTATTCATAGTATAAGCTCAAAGTAGACATTCATGCATAATCAACAATATTTGACAAAACCCCAACAAATTTCATTCTCTTATTTCATAATAATAGATACTCATAGGTAATACAAATTGAAAACATGCAATTTTCATTTTAAAAAAAAAACAAAAGATGAGGCTCTATGGGTGAAAGGACCCAATGGATGAAACCCACATACTTAAATTTGGGGATTCTTTGATGTAAACTTGAAGGAGACTTGAAGCTTGAATGAAGTTCTTGAGATCCGGAATTAAGCTTGAGACACTTGAATTTAGATGGGAATTTTGATAAAATGGTCGAGAGGTTTTAGAGAGGATTTTTGAGTGATATGGAGTTGAAAAATGGCTAAGTATGGGATATATTCATGTGTAAATGGGCATGGGGCTATGACCCCAATGCCCTTAGGCCGAAACAGAAAATTAAGGAAGTGCTAACACTACTCCACAACCGGTCCGCATCATAGAGCCATCGTGAACCCCTACTGGTTTGCGAAAAATTGGCGAAAATCATTTTTCACTACGGGTCTTCTAAATCCGAGTTATACACATTTCCCACTAAATTTTGCTCTTTGTATAAGAATATGAAGTCGGATTTTAGATATCACGCACAAATTTTGAGATATATGAAAATTGCCATAATGGGCATTTTCGGAGCACACTTTTGGGGCTTTTCAGTAAAGGTATACCAAAAAAGTTATTGGGGGAAAGTGATCAGACAAAATTTGGTGAAACTTCATCTCACCGACATGACCTTAGATAAAAAGAAGTCGAGGTCATGTATTAGGATATAAGGCTAATAGGCTAGTAGGGGAAGGTTGATGTATGTCCTATTATTTAGTAGCTTAGTATGAGTAGTCGTGTCTTTATATCTTGTGTTGTTATTATCCGTCTTAGATTTTTTACTTTTATTGTTTTTACATACTATCATTTACTTTTCATTATTTGTCGTTTTTTCTTTTTTTTTTCTTTTCATTCATATCTAGTATTTTCTGCATATGGGGCTTGATTTTTTAGACGAGCGTTTTAATTTTCAAAAACAACTTCTCTATTATCATGTTCTCTATTATTATTATTAAACATCAGAATGGAACATGATAATAGCATTAAATGTCATACATTCAGTCAACTACCCATCTGATATAGAAGATTGATAAACGTGAATAGGCCTAGATTGCCAATTTTAAAATTAGAACCAAAAAATAATTACACATGGAGACTAACATTCACATGCATCTAGATATAGGAGCCTACTGCTACAATATTTATATATGGAGTAGATTAAAAGGAAATGACTACAGTGCTCCTAAAATGTACAGTTTCAACTTACAAAAAGAGTCTCCAGCAAAAGGCGAGGATTTGATGATAGATCAAGCCAGATGCGTCTTGAGGCTGGTGCGGGTCAGTGAAGGAAAGGTCAGTCCATTGTCTTTTCACCTGGAAAGAAAGATGTGAAAATGGACATGGAGGTATAAGGACGATTTGAGAAGGGAGATTAAAAAAAACAAAACATACATCAATCCCTGACAGCAGCATGCAAGGTCAAAACTCTCTTGGTATACATCATAAACCACCATTTTCACTAGATGAACAAGAAAAAGAGCATTGGTCAGCAAAGAGCAAAACCTAGGGATGGCTATGAAGGAGATGATAAGGGCGTACCTGGAACATACATAACGAATCAGGAGACTTGAAGCGAAGATTCACCACCCAAAGGTGGAGGAGATGGAAGGTCGGATTTGCAGAGCACTCAACAGACGTGAGAGGAAAACCAAGAGTCTAGTCTGGTTTAGGAAAGTCCTACAAGGGTATAAGGCTAGCTTGATATTTGTTTTAGACATGGCTGTCGGGTTTGGGCCCAAATCATGATGTATTTTTTATGTTTGATTAATAAATAAAAGCCCACTCTAGGCGTATTTGATTAAAAAAATATACACATTTATTTGAATAATAGTTCATCGATCCAAATTAATGTCTAAACTTTGTTGCATCACAACAAAAAAGGAGTTTGAATTCTTTTAATTGTTGTGATATGTCATATTCTTTAAAATGATTACAAGAATTATTTTCTCATTAACAACTTCCAATTAGACACACTTCTTAATTAATGACTTTTAGTTATATCCCTTAATTAGACACATTAAAAGAGACAAATACATGTATTCATGACTAAAATATGTAATATTGAATCTAAGTAATTAGCTCCTAAAATAGTAAGATTTGTACAAGTTACTTTTTTTTACAATACTTTAATTTCAACTTTCCATGAGATATGTTTAAAATCACATGATTAAAAGACATTTTGATAAATTTGACATAACTTTAATTTAGAATTACAAGACTAAAAAGTATTACAGTTTTCTTAAATTTTATGATAAGTCAGACTAGATCGAGAATTTTATTCGAGTCATTGTAGCCTAAAGGATTTTTCCTGTATTTATGGTAATAATTTTCTTTATTTGGTCCAAAGCTAAAGAAACACTTGTCCCTCCACTGTGCTGATGGAAAACAATTGATACATCAAGTCATATGATGGAACAGATAAATACAGTTCTTGACTGCTCCAGTATTAGGTCTACACTATACTATGAAGGATACAACAGGAGGGAAAAAATCAATGAATGTCCAAAATTTCTAAGAAGATGAAGTTATAAAACCTTATGGAGCCACATTAAAGCATGGTGAACATGGCTATAAACAAACATGCTTCCTGCAACATTTACAGTTGTAGGACACTGAAGTACGCAGCTTCAGGTTTCCCAGAGCATTCTAGATCAAGTACACGACAGATGTTACAGCCATGAGACAAGAAGCCAGATGTATACCAGAGCTCCAACAGCTCCCCAAAGCAATGGATTGCACACATGAAATTCTGCATACAGAATTAGCTAAGTGTACAGTATAAGTACCTGTTAAAAGGTCTATTCTTTCTACCTTTTGTTAATCATAATAACAAAATGAATTAAGAAACATATAGCACCAGTCTTATTGTAAGAAAGACATGGCGCAAATCTTACCATATGAAATCTAAAGCTTCAGTTTAATCCTTTCAGACCACTTGAAAATACCCGAGTACACTTGATCTCCCCCCAAGTCTTCTCCATTAGCCCCAGCAGCTACTCTAATGATATCTTCAATCAGTGCAAAATTTCCCATTATATCAACGTGAGCACCACTTTGTGTTCCCCTGCCCTCTAAAAGATTAGCTGGAGGGGCGTGATTATACTCTCTTATAAACGTACCGATGCCTGATGGATTGAATCGGGTCTTTCCTCTCCACCCTCTCACACACATGTAACCTGCACTTAGAATAGGTACGGTCTCATCCCCATCAACATGGAAGACACCGCCTTTCAAGCAAGGACTTACACTTCCACCCTCAGCCGAAGTATCTATCTGGAAAGGAATGTAGCAATCTCCAGCAGGACTTAGTTTGTATACATATGCTCTTTCAGTTGGAATTCCAACTCCATACATTGAGAAGATCTCCATTCCTGGTGCATTAGGCAATCTGTAAATGGAACACCACAGTGAGAACTAACTATAAACGTGCCAAATAGATTTGCTGTAACACATAATGAACCAAGTCAAGAAGGGAGGAGGATCATGTTTTGTAGTATCTGCTATGAACAATATCATGCAAAGCTAGAAGCATTTACTGCCAAAGGAACTTTGAGGTGAAAACTAATAGTGAAGGTTAACAAGACGGGGTTATCTTAGTAGGTCGGTTGGCCACCTGAACTTTCACCCAGGTTTCCCCTCCCCTAACCCCAATCTAAAACATAAAATGAAAAAAGAAAAAAAGTTAAACGGATGAACCATAATACCAAAGAATATATTTGCAACCCCTAGAACCCTGAAATTTCACCTTTAATTTCCATGGTGTCCAACCAAATATTGGTGTATTGAAGAGTCCTGAGTCTCAGTTAGCAAATTATTGGTATATTGAAGTGTCCTTGATATATTTGCATACTATAGATGGACTTAAAGAGTCAAGAGATAAAGAGAAGAGAACATGGACATAGATCAAACAATACTTTTATAGGACAATATAGAAGCTTACTTTGTTTCCAGGGGATTTGACCAGTATTTGTAGTGTTCATATTTTTTGTCATCCAGATCATCAGCAATTCCATATGAAAAATGAGCACTACCACGCTTCATCAACTTTGGTGCAACAAAATGAAGAAGATCCAAAACAGATCCAGCTGTGTAAACTTTGTAATCTGCAACAGCTTTGACACCTCCAATGCCCATATCATGGTACTCAGTCCACACATCACGGCAAGTGGAATTGGCATGACTTTTACCTTTAACAGCATCCTAAAGAGGACCGAACAATGAAGGGGCAAGTCAGAACCTCCTTTCCTCTTTTTTTTTTTTTTTTTTTTTTGAGAAAGCTAAAACCAGAAAGTAGAAATGCAACATCTGGATAGTTTTCTGATAACCTGTCCATGTGGAAGTTAAACAAACAGTAATAGACACAAGATTAGATGGAGTTATTGGAATAATGTTTTTCCCGTTATTCCAATAAATGTCGATTCTAGCCCACAGTAATAGATGTTCTATTGCTGCTTTGGCAACTTGATCGTTATTTAGGGGACATTTTGAGCTTCAGCAGATATTGGACACATCAAAGAAGAAATTCTGAAAAGTCAAAAGAACAAAAAGTTCAGGTGTGGATTTCTTAGGAATGTGCCAAGAATGCAGAGAGATACAGAAACATACCACTCTGCAGGAGAAAGTTCACATAAGTTAATGAAACTCCATTCAGAAAATCCACGTTAACGTGAAAGAACTCGGAGCTTGAAAGAACTCAGGAGATACTTAGAGGGTTAATAGTAATACGTTAGATTAGAAGTAAATAGTAAGGTAAACAACTATGACCTGTCTTTTAAGATAATTAAGGAAATATTAAATGCCAAATGAAAGATCCATCAATCAGACTTCCTGCAAGTTTCCTACAGAAAAATAAAATGCCTTTAAACTATAAAAACTTGACAGAATCAACAGATCTGAGCAATCAGTGCAGGATTAGAACTGTAACAGAAGTAGGAAATTAGAAACATCACAAAATGTTACGTTCCATCTTTCTTTTGGGTGGTGGGGATAAGGTATGACAAAACTTTCCAACTTGAGACTTATGAAAGAGAAGATATTCTCTTCTTATTCCATTTGTGTCTTATGTCACCAGGCCTTTCCCATCCTCAACATTAGAAAGTAGAGCAAAGGATACATATTTACTACATATGAGAAGCTGATACAAAAAAGATTATTTGTATATTTAACACGTTTGTGGTAACCTGTAGGTACTTTTTTGTTGTCGGCAAGTGAGGATTTAGGTCTAAGCATCTGTCTACACTGGTATTAATGAGTCATAATGCATTTAAGAAAATGGAAGTAATAAGATTGTACCCTAGGGATAGTGGTAAGTGAAAATAAAAAGTTCGAGTAAGAACATTACTCTGAAGTCAATCCTCTCAATCTCTGATGAGTGCAAATCAGCAACATGCTTCCCAAACGATATTATTCTTCCGTACTTCACATGAGTAGCATTAACTGACTTTCTTGTCCTGTCACACTCTGATACCTGGGTGCTACTGTTCTTTGACTTCTTTTCAATACACTCATAGCCTTCTTCTGGGGACCAATCCAGTTCGCCCCATATTGTGTCCCCACCTTTAGGTATCATTGACATTGTTGAATCCCATGTACGAGTCATTCGCATTACATGTTGTAAAGTTTGAAAGTTGAACATTTCACTTTCCAAAAAACTTGGGGCCATAGACCTGTAGAAGGGGCAATATCTACTTGAGCTCAAGAAGCCTTTTGCAGATAAACAAAAGGCTGGAAACACCAGGTTAGGCAGCACTGGTAACATGTCTCTTGTGCACAGCAAAAAAACTAATTGTGCACACAGTCACTGTTTTGCATGTGCACAATACATTCCCTTGAGAAAAAGATGCAGACACACTCGCTAGAAGAGATAAGATGATCAAAAGAACAGAGCTTCAAAATGGTATCATAGAGGAAATTGACTAGATTTGTTAGGATACAAAAGGATTAACATCTTTTCTTCTTTGTTCTCTTAACACTATGCGCAAGATTGTGGTACATCTTAATCTAGTCGAGTAAAGTCATGATATGCAACCACACAGCTGATTATCAGCAAGGACCAAGAGGAAAGCAATGCTAAAAACATTATCTAAAACTCAGGTTTAGTAGCCTTTGTACTCAACACATTTTATTTTCCATCTCTTGTCCATTCTATCACTCTTGCCCTCCATTTATACAGAAGAAAGAAATAGAAAAAGCAAAGAATTTCTTTATTAAAATCTAAGTGTCAAGCACATTGTGAAGGCCAATAACACCCTCTTTTACAACTACGACAAAAGACAACCACAACAGTAATTAATTCAGACGAAGGAAGAATCAAGAAAGAAGCTACTCCCACTGTCCCAATTTGTGGCACTGTTTGACTTGGTTTAGTATTCAAAAAAAAAGGAAGACCTTTGAAACTTGTCATCTAAAACAATTCTTAGATATTTGTTTGTACGGTTGTTAACCATTTCATTAAGCGTAAAAGAGCAATTTTAAAGTTAAAATATTTCTAATTATAGTAAGTTGACATTCTTTTTGGGACGGACTAAAAAGGAAATGGTGCCACATAAAATGTGACAGAGCAAGTAATAAGTAGCATGAGAGGAACCTAACAAGAGGAACTGAGAAGCTGAAATGGACTTTTATACAGTATAGTCCTTGTTAGACCCATTTTAGACATCTGAATTATGGCCATGTGTTACCATAAAATATGGTTGGGAGGCCTGCACAGAAACGCTCCCTAGAATAACATCATATGAATTTTATTCATTGATATAATTTACCTGATTGCAGGTAGAAAAACATTATCATCATGAAAAGGTAAATATCCTTTCTGAACCCCAAGATATAACTAAAGCTATTTTTCCTAAAAATGAGAAGGTAGAAGCCAAAACTACTAGGACCTTGGTGTTGGAACATGTTCATAGTATAAGAATTGCATGTTATGGGCCATTTATATTTCAGTGAACGTCAATTAACACATAGAAAGGCGGAGCCAGGCTTTCAAATTTATGAGTTTCGGATTTTAGTAAACTGAAGTGCTAATAACGGGATACTAAATTTACTATATGCACACATTTAATGTATTTCTTAACACAAATACAATGTTTGAGCAAAAGCTACTAGGTTCGGCAGAACATGTGTCCGAATTTTCATCCAAGTAATTAGACATCTCAAAGGAAGAAAGTGAAAGGAGCGCTAGATAATTACTGTTATTTTTTCAATAGAAAGCAAACTATTCATTGAAGAGAAAGAAACCTAGCAGCAGCAATATCCTTGGCTTCAGCTGAGAATAATCCCGAGACTGCTTTTGGGACACCCAGAAAGGGTCCTCCAATGTTCATTACTGCTTTTAAATGTCTGGCACACCAATCTGATCCACCTCCTCCACCCATTGGAGCTGGAGCCTCTACCCATTTCATGAAATGCAAGAAGTATAGAGCACCCATTGAGTGCGGAATTATAACCACTTTTTTCCCACCACTCGAAGCCACCATGAGTTCTATGTTACTTTTAATCCTGCTTAGAGTTTGGTCTCGCACCTACAAATGCACAGATTTTGTAACTTGGATCAGATATTGGAAGGAAACATAAGAGTAGCAAATTATAACACACTAGAACGACGACGAAAACTGCACATGTTCTGCTTTCAGAGTCATAATACCTCAGTGTTCTGAAATGAGATCCTCCAATCATAGGCAGCCATATACATGTTTTTCTCCTCATATCCAATGCGAGCCAAATTTGCAATTAAAACAGCCCAAACAAAATAACCTGGAGCAAAGTAATCAGCTGCAACAAGCCCAGAGACAGGCCTAATCCTTATACCAGAAGGATCCAATCCAGTTTCATTATCAAGTGACATATGCTCCACCCAGCAAAGGGGTCTTCATTTTATTTCAACAAAGAGAAAGCGCTCTTGTGAGCAAAAATGTACAAGCAGAAGATTTGGACATAAGTTAATTGATCTTAATCCCCTATTAGTAACAACTTTCAAGAGGAAATGTATAAAAAGGAAACATAACTCGGTCCCCTATCACCAAACTTTATTTTAGTTGTCACATACGCCTACTCTACCTAATGACGATTGTTTGAAAATTTTGAAAAAAGAGTTAGCAAAAACTACTTGCAAAACTCAAAGTCGAGTTTGCAGAATCTATTTTCGATTATTATTGAATGAATACCATGTATCCCACCAGCCCAAGATCCACTAACTTTGTTTTGTTGTCTTTGAGCGAAAACCAAACAAAAACAAGTGTAAAGGAATCCAGATTAGATGCACAAATAAATTCATTGAGTAGTATAAACATGATGGAATAGAAAAGAGAGAAGTAATAGCAACCTTTTGTACAATTCACCAAAAGTACCACCCCATAGTCTCTTCCTAAACAAGCCTTCAGCACATTGATGTCCTTCCCACAACTCAAGCCCACCAGTGACAATCCCAGGTACAAATACCACTGGATGCTTAGCCCTTAACCCTTCCTTAGCTAATTTCAGTCCTGGTGGATCCGGCAACGGCCCTGTTATCGCCTCCGTGACATACTGAGGGAAGGATGCAGGCATTGCGTTGTAAAGAAACAACAAAATCCACCATATTGAACATATACAACCAACAAACCAACAACAACCATCCACACAACTCCATCTCCTTCTCAAACTTCCATTACTCTTCTTCTCCTTAAATTCTTTATATTCCGGCTCTGAACCCCATGTTTTATTGTTTTCTGTGCCCTTCCTACGCCTTAGTATTGACATAGATGTGTAATTATTACTCATACGGCTGTTTTTAGTGACTTGACAATCAGCTTATTTATTTACTTCTCAGCTAATTAAATCTCAACATTAAAACCCTAGCCTACAAACACACTTGCATATGTGTATTGTCAGAGCAAATAATATATTCATGAAAAAAAACTATTCCTATAGATCAACAACTAAAAGAAACAAAAATTTGAATTATTATTAGTTCAATAAACAACCCTTAGTTTTTTTGTATGAATATTGTGGGGGTGGAGGTGGGGTGATCGGAGCGAGGAGGACGAAAGCGGAGAAAACTATAGAAAGTAGAAGAGATGGGAGGTGGGGTCTCTACGTGACACGTGGAGATTCTTAGGAGCTTCGTGATGCTCCTTCTGACTAAATCGTAGCCGTAGATCGAATTGGTGAGGTCAGTTGACGGTATTTAAAGACGGGCAAAGTTAAATATACTGAAATTATGCAAAAACATTACTTTACTTTATATATTTTAGTTTATTATTTTTGTTATTAACAAGAGCGAATAAGTAGACGGTTCTCTGTCATCTGTTTTATTGTCGTTATTATATGAGATTCATAAAATTAATTTTTAAGTTTTTTAAGATAAAATAAACACAAAATTATAAATTAGATCTTTCTTTTTAAACTGAAAAGATAAAATAAAATAATTATTTAAATATTTGTTAACGATTATATTTTTTATGTTTAAAGAAACTACATTTTATATACATATATATGTATATATATGATTGTACTCAGAGTTGTTTTCACTTGGACTTTTATATTGGTACTTCTATGCATTAAATAGATCTATTGTATGCTATCATAGGTTGTACTCTTGCTTTAGGGTTTTAAAGCACTGTTATAGCTACTGTATACACGTAACATTTTCGTGTGGTACTTCTGCTACTGCAAGCTCCCCGTTGGTTGAAAGTCAGCCTTACCTACCCCTGTTGGGTTTAACACGGTGGAGTTGTTCTCTTTGGTCCCAAATGCGGTGTGTTTCTGCCAAACTTTAAGTGCCTTGATTTCTTTCAAGGACACCCTTATTGAGGCGTTAAGATGGCATGCCATTTGGGCAAGCCTGAGGCCCTCCGTCTATTTGTTGTGCCAAAGTCGCGGTGGTCTCTGAAAAATTGAATCCACCCTCCTTTCGTCGTATGATGCTTCACACTCTTGACTGCTTTGCCTTTAACATGGTCGCCGGGGTTTCCTGGTCGTTGATGTCGTACGTTGCAAGTAGTTTTAATCATTGCTACTGCATAGTTTTTCCCTTGTTTGGTTTAATTGTACTCTGTGAATAGCCCAATCAATACCTGCGGTAGGCCTTACTAGGACCTTCTTTGGGATTTGGGTACAATGTCCATGGGTAGACTTCTCTTTCACACGTTACTCTTCTACAGGGATAGTTGGTAGTACATATTCCATGGAAAGTTGGGCTTGCTAATTGTGAAATTTATTAGTTCTTACAAGCTTTCATTTCTACAATCATTCACATTTGGCCACTGTTGATTTATTTGGATCTAATATGGCTTTGGGGCTTGCTAGGGGGTGATGTATTACGTTGTGGGTAGTTCTAATGGTTCCTACTGCAGTTATAACTTCCTGGTTTAGTTTAATGGTACTCTATGAAAGACCTAACTAGTACCTTGTGTAGGCCTTACTAGGACCTTCTTTATCTTTTGCTACAACGTCCATGGGTAAACTTCTCTTTCACACATTACTCTTTTACATGAATAGTTGGCAATAGATACTTCTTTGAAATTTGGGCTCACTGATTGGGAAATTTGCCCGTTCTACCAGATTTTGGGTACAATGCCTGTGGGTAAACTTCTCGCTCACACATTACTCTTTCTTCTACATGAGTAGTTGGTACTAGATATTTCTCTGACAGTTGGGCTTACTGATTCGAAAATTTGTTCGTTCTTACAAGCTTTTCGTTCTACATTCATTCACATTTTCCACTATAGATCGCGGGGGAGAGGGGGGGTTTAATCTGGCCTTTGGGGTTTCCTGGGGGTTGATATATTAATTCGTATGGAGGTGATGGTGAAGTATAAAGTATCTTCGTTGGTTTGAATTGGGATAGATTTTATTGGGCAAAGATAAATAAATGTTCTAACTAGGCCATATTGAATTTGAAGGTAATAACGATGCAGTGATGAGACAGTATTGTTATAAAGTTAGTAAATTATACTTATTTATTAATTATGACAGTAACCATTTGGTGGTCTAATGTTTCCAGCATGCAGTTATTTGGTTATTTGTAAAATATTACTCTTCTGCATGAATAGTTGGTAATAATTGATTGGGAAATTTGCTTGTTCTACCATATTTTGGGTACAGTGGTTGTGGGTAAACTTCTCACTCGTACATTACTCCTTCTACATGAGTAGTTGGTACTACACATTTCTCTGACAGTTGGGCTTACTGATTTAGAAATTTATTCGTTCTTACAAGCTTTTCGTTATACATTCAT
>JAPFFP010000099.1:3211698-3230499 GCA_026153255.1 Solanum medicagineum
ATATATTCTTCTTTTGTCAAATTGTAATTGATTTATTTTTCTTTAGTAAATATTTTATTTACCAAAAGTGCCTTACAACTCAGGAATTAAATAGCAGGCATGGAGATAAGTTTTATCCTTTCTTTACTCAAATATCACTACTAAGTATGCTACCAACTATGGATATACATTCAAAGTATTCAATATGGTAGCGATTCGACAATGACTGCTACCTCTACTATAAGTCTCCTATATAATAAGCCTAATAAGTATGTTGGTTGGTTGTTGTTTCTGCTAAAAAATCTTTTTGTTACACTACAATCAAAGATCGCAAACTATGCATGCCTGAGCCATTTTGTACACATGTGCAATTCTACTCTTTTCCTTCATATACCTGGTTGCCCATTGTATCTCCTCTACTCAATTCATAGAGTTTCTACTGATCCCTTGTCATGTAAGTATAGTGCTCCATACTTTATGATATATGAACATTGGAAGAAAATGTAAACTAGAGCCTCATCTTCTTGTTGGTATAAAGGGCATGTTAGTGATTGTATCATTTGTCGTTTAGTCAGTCTATCTTTGGTAGACAATCGTCTGTTTATTGCTAGGTATATAATGAACAACCATTTAGGTGCACCAAGAGTTTCCCACACTATTGATCTTCATCCTATCATCTCCATTGTACCCTTCGTTTGTAGATATACTCTACCAATAGAGTATCTATCCAATTCTCTTAAATTTGTTTCATTGTAGCCAAGCTCTTGTAGATAATTAGCAGCTTTCAGGATCAATTGAACCACCCAAAAGCTGATCATTTGAACCATCCAAGAGACTTGTTTAGCCTATATATTCCACAGACCATTTTGTCCATAATAGCTATGAACCCAAGCCACCTATAATTTGTCTTCTTTTTTTTCTGGTACAAGTTCCATAGTAAGTTTTCTATAACAGCCTTATTCCATGTATACAGATGAGAAAAATGTAGTCCTTCATTTGCTTTGGGAAAACATATCTTGTCCCATGCAATCAATGTCTTCTTGATGTCTCAATGTGGCCAGTTCATAAGAATCTCCTGCATAAGCCTCCACTGTTTGTATGATCTTCTTGGGCAGAATGAATATTTGAGACTAGAATAGTTGAATAGACTACAGAATACTCTTGATGAATAGAGCTCTTCCAGCATATTATAAAAGTTTAAGATTTAAACGTTGCATGTCGGGTGTTTTATATATGGTGTATTGGCATGTGGTGCATAACTCCATTCCTTAGAGCTTGCCTTAGCACATTTGGGACGAACATTCTCAAGAGTGATATATTTTAAGACCCCACCTATGAGGAGTATGAAAGGTCAGGAAAGAAAGCCTTGGAAAATTTGAAAGAGTGAGATTTTATGAAGGGGTTTACGGCCTGTAAGTTGAGGTGTGACCCACAAAGTAGGTTCGTGAAAACATGGCATACTTGGTGAAATTCGGAACCCTCTGAAGCTCAATCCACAACTCATCAGATGACCCGTAAAGTCTTTTACGAGTCATAGATTGCATCGTAAAATGAGAATTAGAAAGGAGGGTCTCTAAGAATTTATCGGATAAAACACCATATACGACTCACAAAAATGATCTAAGAGTCGTAGATCATGTCGTAGAGGGAGGGACAAAGAAAAAGGTTCTTTGAAGTTTAGAAATAAGTGCATTAGAAAAAACTCTATCTACAGCTCATAGAATGGTCTACAGCCCATAAACGGGGTCTCGTAGACTTGTTTGGCCAGCTTTTAAAAGGGGCAATTTGGTTATTTATTATCATCTTATGCCCATACTATGTCATTTTGACCTTCAAGTGATCCCTTTTATCGTCCTAAAGCCCTAATCTCATTCATTTTCCTCCTCACTCTTACATTCTAGTCCTCAAGCCTCTCAAGTGCTCGAGCTCTCAAGAAGAAGGAACAAGCTAAAGTTTTGGTTCTTGTCCTCCAAGTTGGGTATTCTCTCCATTAAGTTAATAAGGTAAGTGGGTTTTGATTTTGGGAACCTTCTCTCACAAGCACAACCATTTTCTCTCTAAGTCTTTTTCCAAGTTGTGGGTTTTTTATGAAGTTTTCATGAACTATTTACATGACATGATTATGAAGAAAACTATGATGATATTGTGATGAGTATTATATTATGTTATCTTTGTATAATATTATGAAATGACAAGTCATGGGAAAATATGATCTAAGATGAGGATTTTATGATGCCCTAACTATGTTTTATTATAATAAGGTGGGTTATCTTGCATGAGTTGAAAAAGGGGGTTTTGCTACTCTCCTCAAGTCTAAAGATATCGTTCTTGCATACCTTTTGGAGCACTAATGCATACCTATCATGTTTTACTAAATCATGAACCAATCTTTTTATGTGACAAAGACTTTATGACAAGACATGTGATTTAGGACTGATATAAATTGTGAAGGGATATTATGTATGCTATGAATTATGAGAATGTCGTGGAAGCTGTGAAAAATAATGATGCCCTATCTTTGATATGATGAAACCTTGGTATTTATGAGCTACTCTATGAACTATGAGGATACTAAAATGTCTTGCATGTTATGATAATAAGAATAATTTGAGTATTCTAGGGATTGTGACCTAGCACTGAGCGACCTTGGTAAATAATAATTGTTCCATAACTATGTTGCCACCATAGGATTGTGAACTAGCTGATGGATCCATATTACCTAAGTTGCATGATTGGCTAAAAAGGGTGATGTTCCCATATAGAACATGTGAATCATATACCAAAAAGGGTGATGTTCCCGTAAGTCTAATAAAATATGTATACCAAAACAGGTGATGCTCCCATAATGTTGATAAAACATGGGTTCCAAAAAGGGTGATGTTCTCGTAAGGTGGCTATGAGGCACTTTTTGAAAAGGGTTGTGTTCCCATAAGGCAAGTGTTTGGTTTGCCCCGTCCAGGTAGACCACCCCATACGGATGTGCTTATATGCTTATGAGGCTTGTTTGGGGTCCCACTCAGGTTCCCATTCGCCGGGTCGCGTCTAGGACCTAGGCTTGGGTGATACCACGCTTGGTATCAGAGAAATAGGTGTGTAAATGGTCCTTGGAAATCAAACACACCGGTTCAAGTAGAGTCTTGTTCATGGTTGTAAAACGTGCCACAACTATGAGTGAAAAGCTATAGGGTTTTTTAAGAAATGGTTCACTTCTTCATACTCTACTCCGTGCTTTAGATTTAACATAGTTTCCTACCTCTAATGAGCAGCCTTTTTGCTCTTTTAGATCATGTCACCGAGATGAATAGCACAAAGAACTCCTACTCCCAAGGATTAATCGCCCCCACAAATACCTCAAGCAGAATGAGAAGGGGTAACTCATGCCGAGTACCAGAATGTGATCACCCTTTTGGCAAGGGTTGTGTCAAATAAAGGGACTCAAGCTCGTCATACTCCTACACCGGCCTCAAGGGTAAGGGATTTCACAAGGATGAATCCCCTGGAATTCCATGGCTCAAAGGTAGAAGAAGACCCCCAAGATTTTATTGATGAAGTGTATAAGGTCTTGGTTATCATGTGGGTAAGTTTGAAGGAGAAAGTAGAGCTAGCGGCCTACCAACTCAAGGGCCTTGCGCAAATATGGTATAATCAATGGAAGACAAAGGGGGTAGATACTGATCCCATTCCATGGAAGGAATTCAAAGTTGCCTTTCTTGATCGCTTCTTCCCAATTAAGCTAAGAGAAGCAAAGTTGAAAGAGTTCATGAATCTTAGGCAAGGATCTATTTGTGTGAGGAGTATTCCCTTAAGTTCAACAACCTTTCCAAGTTTACTTCTTACTTGGTTGCTGACCACTGAGCAAGGATGCACAAGTTTGTGCGGGTGTATCCAACTTAATTAATAAAGAGAGTGCCATGCAGCAATGCTCATTGGGGATATAGATATATCATGACTCATGACCTACGTCGAACAACTTGAGGGGATGAAACTTAGAAAGAGAAGAATGGGTGAGTCCAAGAGGGCTCAACTTGATAGTAAATTCCAAGGTGCTAAAGGTGGTCGTTTCCAATAAGGCTGCAAATCAAGGCCAAGGGTCCTCCAATGCCTAAGGCCAAAGGTTCTCAAATGATAGGGTTTCCAACCCAAGGGATCAGGATGGTAATGGTGGTCTAATTCCTCCTAGATGTGGGAGGTGTGGCAGGAACCATGGAAGTAGATGTTGTAAGGATATTAGTGCTTTCTTTAGGTGTGGAAAAATGGCCACAAGTTTACGAATTGTCCAAAAAAGGGAAAGGATGGTAGTCCTCAAGGATAACGTACTCGTGGTGATCAAGGAGCACAAGATGGTCCACAAAGAGGTGCTCCCCGACACAACTGGTTTGATGCTCTTCAAAGGAGACAAGAGATGGATGAGGCACTTGATGTTATCATCAGTATGTTAAAAATTTGTAATGTTGATGTTTATACTTTATTGGACATTGGTGCCACTCTTTTTTTCATAACTCCATTCGTTGCTAATTGACTCCATCTGTGTTCCAAATTGTTATGTGAACCTTTTGAGGTGTCTACTCCGGTCGGTGAGTCCATTCTTATGTAAAGAATCTATAAGGGTTATCCCATGTCTTTATTGCATGAAGTTTTTCCTTATGACCTTGTTGAACTCGATATGATAGATTTTGACATCATTCTCGGGATGGATTGGTTACATATATATCACGCTACTATTGATTGTAGGACACGTAAGGTTAAGTTCCAAATCCCTAGTAAACCTGTCATGGAATGGGAGGGTCATGACTCGGTGGTCAAGAGTAGGTTCATCTCTTATTTTAAGGCATATAAATTGATTTCCAAGTGTTATATTTATCATCTTGTATGAGTAAGAGATGTCAGGGTCTAAGGTTCCTCCTATTGATTCGGTCCCGGTTAACAATGAGTTTCTTGATGTCTTCCCCCACGAACTACCCGGTGTCCCTCTTGAAAAGTAAATAGACTTCGGCACAGATCTCCTCCCTGATACTCAACCCATTTTTATCCCTCCCTATCGAATTGCCCTCGTGGAGCTAAAGGAGTTAAAGGAGCAACTAAAGGATTTGTTAAAAAGGGATTCATAAGGCCAAGCAAGTCACCTTGGGGTGCACCAGCATTACTTGTAAGGAAGAAAGATGGTTCTCTTAGAATGTGCATCGTCTATAGGCAACTCAACAAGGTCATTGTGAAGAACAAGTACCCATTACTAAGGATCCATGACCTATTTGATCAATTGCAAGGGGCTACTCACTTCTCAAAAATTGACCTTCGGTCTATGTATCACCAATTGAGGGTAAGGGAGTACGATACTTCTTAGAAGGCTTTTTGGACAAGGTATGGGCATTTTGGGTTCATAGTGATGTCCTTTGGCCTAACTAATGCGCCAGCAATATTTATGGATCTCATGAATGGGGTCTTTAAACCCTACTTTGATATATTTGTTGTGGTATTTATTGACAACATCTTGATTTATTCCTGGACAAAGAGGGATCAAGCGAAACATTTGAGGGTGGTGTTGCAAAAATTGAGGGAGGAAAGGAACTTTGCTAAGTTCGACAAATATGAGTTTTGGTTGAAGGAAGTTGCATTCTCACATCACGTGGTGTTGGGTGATGGGATTGAGGTGGATCTGAAAAAGACAAAAACAATAAGGAATTGACCCAGACCCTTGACTCCGATGGATATTAGGAGTTTCTTGGGTTTGGCTGGGTACTATCAGAGATTTGTGAATAGGTTCTCTTCAATAGCTTCCCCTTTGACCAAATTGACCCAAAAGAAGGCAAAATTTGTATGGACCGATGAGTGTGAAAGAATTTTCCACACCTTGAAGGACAAGCTTATGTCCACTCCTATTTTGGCTTTACCGGAAGGGTTAAAGGGATTCGTGGTGTATTGTGATGCTTCAAGAATCGGATTGGGGTGTGTGCTAATGTAAAATGGCAAAGTCATTGCCTATGCTTCCAAGAAACTTAAGGTGCACGAGCGTAACTATCCCACCCATGATCTTAAACTAACGGTCGTGGTATTTGCCTTGAAGATATGGCATCACTATTTGTATGGGGTTCATGTAGGTGTGTTCACTGACCATAAAAGTCTCCAATATGTGTTCACCCCAAGAGACTTAAATTTGAGGCAAAGGAGGTGGATAGAGTTCCTTAAAGGCTACGACATGAGTATATATTACCATCCGAGCAAGGCTAATGTGGTGGCCGATGTCCTAAGTCGAGTGCCCATGGGTAGTGTGACCCACCTTGAGGATAGCAAGAAAGAGATGGCAAAAGAGGTCTATCGGGTAGTTAGGCTAGGAGTTAGATTGAATGAAGTTGAAAATGGAGGTGCAGTAGTTGTTGATGGCTCCAAATCTTCTTAGGTCGAAGAGGTCATGTCCAAGCGATATCTTGACGCCGCATTGGTGGAGTTGAAGTTATCTGTAAGAGATGGTAAAGTGGAGGCATTCTCCCAAGGGGGCAATGGCGTTCTTTGGTACCAAGGTAGGTTAGTGTACCCAATGTCGATGACTTGAGAGAGTTGATTTTGAAAAAAGCCTATGATTCCTCTTACTCCATTCATCCCTGTTCCACCAAAATGTACAAAGACTTGAGAGAAATGTATTGGTGGAGTGGCATGAAGAGAGACGTTGCAAAGTTTGAAGCCAGTTGCCATAATTGCCAACAAGTCAAGACCGAGCATCAAAGGTCGGGTGGTTTGACCCAAGACATAGATATTCTTACTTGGAAGTGCAAAGAGATCAATATGGACTTTGTGATTGGATTGCCAAATACTAAAGTAATTTCGATTCCATGTGGGTGGTTATTGATAGAATGACGAAGTCAGCTCACTTCCTACTTGTTAAAACCACCTATAGTGCCGAAGATTATGCCAAGTTCTATATTCATGATTTAGTAAGATTACAAGGGGTTCCATTAGCCATTACTTCAGATCATGGTGCTCAATTCACATTGCACTTTTGGAGGTCATTCCAAAAGGGCCTTGGCACTAAGTAAAACTTAGTTCGACCTTTCACCCCTAAACGAATGGTCAAGCTGAAAGAACTATTCAAACTTTTGAGGACATGCTTAGGGCTTGTGTCTTTGAATTCAAGGGAAGTTGGTATGAGCATCTTCTGTTCATTGAATTTGCTTACAACAATAGCTACCACTCGAGTATTGGAATGGCTCCTTTTGAAGACCTTTATGGGAGGCGTTGTAGATCCCCGGTCAGTTGGTTTGAAGTGAGAGAAATGGCTTTGTTGGGTACATATCTAGTGATGTAATTGTTGGAGAAGGTGAGGATGATAAGAGAAAGATTGAAGGTGGATCAAAGTCAACAAAAGTCCTACACCGACACTAGAAGGAGAGATCTTAAGTTCGAAGTTGATGATTAGTGTATTTGAGGGTTTCGCTAATGAAGGGTGTGGTTCATTTTGGCAAGAAGGGAAAGATAAGGCCTAGGTACATAGGACCTTATCATATCTTGAGGCTCGTTGCTAGGGTTGCATATGAACTAGAGTTTCCCATGGAACTAACTATGGTTCACTTGGTGTTTCATATCTCCATGTTGAGCAAATGTATTAAGGACCCCAATTCCATTGTGCCCATAGGAATGGTGAATGTGGAATAGAACTTGGCTTATGAGGAGGTCCTGATGGAAATATTGGACAGGCAAGTTAGGTGGTTGAGAAACAAGGACATACCCTCCGTCAAAGTCCTTTGGAGGAACGAACATGTAGAAATCGCCACATGGGAAGTCGAAGCCAATATGAGGAAATAATATCCTTATCATTTCCATTCCGATCAAGCTTAAGGTAGTATGACCTTCCCATTTTGGGATCCTTTTTTCCTCACATACCATCCTCATGACATTTATGCATATTTATGTGGTTTTGAGATTTGTATTATAAATACTATTTGAAACATGGTTTTAAGATTTAAACGTTGCATGTATGGTGTTTTGTATATGGTGCATTGGCATGTGGTGCATAACTCCATTCCTTAGAGCTTGCCTTAGCACATTCGGGGATGAATGTTCTTAAGGGGGAGATATTGTAAGACCCCACCTATGAGGAGTATGAATGGTCAAGAAAGAAAGCCTTGGAAAATGTGAAACTGTGAGATTTTATGAAGGGGTTTATGGACCGTAAGTTGAGGTGCGACCCACAAAGTGGGTTCGTGGAAACCTGGCAGACTTTGTGAAATTTGGAACCCTCTAAAGTTCAATCTATGACTCATCATACAACCCGTAAAATCCCCTACGAGTCATAGATCGTATCGTAAAATGAGAATTAGGGAGGAGGGTTTCTGAGAATCTCACAGACGAAACACCATCTACGACTCGTAAAATGATCTATGAGTCGTAGATCATGTCATAGAGAGACGGCCAGATAAAAAGGATCTTTGAAGTTTGGGAAGAAGTCCATCAGCCAAAACCCTATCTACGGCCCGTAAATGGGGTCTCGTAGACTTGTTCGGCTAGCTTTTAAAAAGGGGCAGTTTGGTCATTTCTTAGCATCTTATGCCTATACTACATTGTTTTAACCTTCAAGGGAGCCCTTTTATCAGTCCTAAAGCCCTAATCTCATTCATTTTCCTCCTCACTCTTACTTTATAAGTCCTCAAGTCTCTCAAATGCTCAAGCTCTCAAGAAGAAGGAACAAGCTAAGGTTTTGGTTCTTCTTCTTCAAGTTGGGTATTCTCTCCATTAAGTTAATAAGGTAATTGGATTTTGATTGTGGGAACTTTCTCTCACAAGCTCAACCATTTTCTCTCTAAGTCTTTTTCCAAGTTGTGGGTTTTTTATGAAGTTTTCATGAACTATTTGCATGACATGATTATGAAGAAAACTATGATGATATTGTGATGAGTATTATATTACGTTATCTTTGTATAATATTATGAAATGACAATTCACAGGAAAATATGATTTAAGATGAGGGTGTTATGATGTCCTAACTATGTTTTGTTATGAAAAGGTGGGCTATCTTGCATGAGTTAATAAAGGGAGTTTTGCTACTCTCCTCATGTCTAAGGATATCGTTCTTGCACAGCTTTTTGAGCACTAATGCATACCTATGATATTTTACTAAATCATGAACCAAGCTTCTAATGTGACAAAGACTTTATGTCAAGACATGTGATTTACAAACGATATAAATTGTGACAGGAGATTATGTATGCTATGAATTATGAGAATGTTGTGAAAGCTATGAAAAGCGATGATGCCCAATCTTTGATATGATGAAACCTTGGTATTTATGAGCTACTCTATAAACTATGAAGATAGTAAAATACCTTGCATGTTATGATAGTAAGAATAATTTGAGTATTCCTAAGGATCGTGATCTAACATCAAGCGAACCTTGGTAAATAACCATTGTCCCATAACTATGTTGCCACCGTAGGATTATGAACTAGCTAATGGATCCATATAGCCTAAGTTGCATGATTGGCCAGCAAGGGTGTGTTCCTGTACGGCACATGTGAATCATATATCAAAAAGGGTGATATTTTCGTAAGGTTGATGCCAATTTTACAGGGGTCTGATACCCCTGTAAGGTGAATCATATGGAGTTAAGGTGAATCATATGGAGTTAAAGAATTTAAAATTTCTGGAATTGCTTTTTCAAACCTTGTTAATGCCAATTTTAGAGGAGTATGGTTTGATACCCCTGACCTTACTACTTGGACTTTCATAATTAGCAAATGTATCATCAGGCCAGCATTCACTATGATGCTATCCATTCTACTACATGTATGCCTATTAATCAAAGTGTATAAGATTCCAACTGTTTTCAATTCATGCATCCCTATATCTGTCATAAATTCATTGAAGTCTTGATCACAAGATCCTATATTGGACTGCCTTTCACCCAATCCTCAACTTGTAAGATTGCATTGTAATCTCCCATGCATAACATAGGTTCTTGGACAGTAGTAGTCAAACCCCTCAGATCTTTCTAAACTTTTACTCTATCATGGATGATATGTAGTCTATAGATCACAACAAACATAAATTATAGACCACTTCTTTTTATGCTTACTTTGGGATGTATAAACTAATCATAGACTTGTTCCACACCTCAGATTTCACATACTAAGAATCCCATAATCTCCAAATTCTTCCCTTATTAGGAAAAGCATAATTCTTCTCATATTTACACCTAGGAGCTACTTGTTGTATTACTCTACTTGCTAGATCATTCTTTACTTTATGTTCTATCATAGATATAATACTAAAATTATTCTCCTTCAGAAGTAATTTGTATTTCTTTTTTTTATGAAGTTTATTAAATCCTTTAATATTCCAAGTAACTAGCTGCATGATATGTTATTTGTTATGTCCAATTTTGCCACCTCAGACCCTTCCCACCACTTGAACTTCCATGCCCATACACACTTAAAATATCAAAGACATTTAGTACCTGCACTTCAGTCTGCTGCTTAGGTATTACTTTAGTTGCTGATTTTTATGGTGTCGGTTTCCATGCTTCCTTTTGAGTTAGTGTAGTCGATTCTTTTATTTCTTGTATCATTCTAACCCCTTTGTTGCTTATGTTTGTTTTGTGTAGCCACTTAGTTATTTTTTTAGCAAGTACTGGGGGTTGGCGCCCTTCTTTGACATATTTATGCCCAAGCTGCATACACTTATCACAGTACTCTAACACTCATTCATACGGCACTACTTGATAAAAAATTCTTCAATTTGGGATCCTGCACTTTCAGCTTCCTAGGCAGCTCTTTGGCTACATCCATTTCAATTAGGACTCTAGGAAATAATATTCTATCCACTTTACTATTACATTCATCAGCATATAAAGGGATACACAGATCACTACTAATTTCGATTCGATGAATCCATGCTCCAACAGTTTAGAGGCGAATCTCGAAATTTCACCCATATAGCCACTGATTGCAACACTTTCTTGTTTAAATCAAATTTAGGGCTTCGAACTTTCACAATGACAGGCCTTTTATTTAGCATATGGGGCCTAAATATAGTACCTCATTTCTATAATCCAAATTTGCAAAGCTGACCAGAAAGTACCCATCATTGTGATAATACATTGTTGGTTTACTTACCTTATTCACTTGATGAGCTATATATCTTTCCACTGTAGTTATGGTGGGAGAATCTCCAACTACATACATGATTAGGGCTTGTTTCCATTCTTTTGTACCTTTATCAATCTCCTCTTTGTTCAGTTCAATATCCTTCTCTCCATTCTTTATTACTGGAGCCACAAATCTAAGACCCATGAGCTTAGCTAATAATTTATTTGTATCGAAAAATTAGCCCATATTTATTTAGGTTCCTCATTGATCCCTCCTCCCTTTGTGTAGTTTTTGCCACTTGCTCAATGTCCTAGCTTCCTTTTCCTCCTGATTTCACTTTATTACTGTACTAAGCTCCACATTTATGCTTCCTATTACTGTTTCTTTGTTTTCAGGCGTCACCTCCTTTTGATGGAAGTCATGGTCATTCTATTGCTCCTTTGCCTTGTACAGTCTCAAACCCTAGTGAATCTTCTAAATCTGCTCTCTCCTTCTCTTTAGGTGTCACCACCAGTTTGATTTGTTCCTGCTTCTTCCTTCCTTGCGTCATTTCGATTAATGGATTCAAGTTAACAAGTTACGCTATCATGCACCGAGAGATCTATTCATGAAAAAAGTTTAATTGATTTGTTAGTATAATGCTAGAATACAGTAAATTTAATGCTTCATCCATCACATTTTGATTGTCATGATAAGGTTTGACATAATTCTTAAGAACTTGTTAGAACTGTTGTTTTCCTAATATATTTCTTATAAATGATTATATTTTTATCTATATTAATTCTAAGATAATTAATACTAAGGGCAAAATTCGAAAAGTATAATTAATTTTCTTTTTGATTATCTAAATTGACAACTTTTTTAGGACAATTCTTTTTAGTAACGTGACAACTAAAATAAGATAGTGGGAGTATGTGTTTGGAGGTATGTTATCATATATTTAAATAAAAAATTGAATCAACCAAACATCAATGCAATAAAAAATGACTTAGTTAATTTAATTTGACTCTAACATTTGAAAAATAAACTAAAATGATTTGGTCACCTTTAAGAAAAAGAAGTGACTCAAACCGAATAATAAACATCCCTGCTCCTATAAGATTTGAGCAAATTTTAATTTTAATCTTAGGGTGTGCTTGGTATGGAGAAAATATTTTCCATGGAAAATGTTTTCCAGGAAAATGAGTCGATTTCTAACTCATTTTCTCATGTTTGCTTGGTTAGTGGAAAATATTTTTCGAAAAATATGTTTTATTGTTTGGTTAATGAATAAAAATATTTTTTTTATAAAAAACTTATATTTTTAGCTAGAGAGTAGATAAAAATTTGTAGAAAAATAATTTCTGACATGAAAATATTTTCACAATTTAAAGTACAACAACATTACCCCAATGCATCAAAGGCTCCCGCCCATTGCGGGGTAAGGGGGGGTCGGATGTACGCAGCTTGACCCCTATGTTTAAAAACATAACGCGACTGTTTCCGGAATTTTCACAATTTAAAGTATTTTTTAAAAATAAATATTTAAATTCTTTTTTGAAGGGTGGGGTGGGCGTGGAGGCAAGGTAGTGTAAAAATTGAATTTTTCAAAATTGGTATTTTTTTAAAAAAATAAATTTATTTTTTTTGTATTGTGGGGGGGTAGGGGGGGCGGGGAGAGTTTGGAGTAAAAAATTAAAATTTTCAAAATTTTAATTTTTTTTTAAAAAGTAAATTTTTAATTTTTTAAAAAATGTAATTTTTTTCAAAAAATAAATTTTTAATCTTATTTTTAAAACAAAATTCAAGGAGGGGATCGTAATATGGATGGGATAAAGAAAAATCAATTTAAAATTGGATAAAAATTTTGGAAAATATTTTCGTTAACTTTTGGAAGGAAGTCATTTTCCTTAATTTTGAGGAAAATAAGTTGGTTTGGAAAATACTTTCCAAGACATTTAAGTCAACCAAACATGAGAAAATGAAAAAACATTTTCTGGAAAATATTTTCCTCCACGCCAAACACACCCTTAATTTTAAAAACATATATTTTTATGTGTAATACATATTTAAATTAATCAAATTTGGACTTTTTTTTTTTAAAAAAAAATACATTTTGCAGGTCTGGTAACACCGATCCCTATAAGTTGTTCAACCTTTTCAAACTCAACAATGATTGGAGTAATATATGTGATGTGCCTACTAAAATAATAGACAGAAAAAAAAAAAAGAATAAAAAGAGAAAGTAAAAGCAAATAGAGGCAAAGGTATTTGCTTCCAAGTTCCATCTCCCTTAAAAGCAAGACTAATTAATTCTTTCGAATTTCTTCCTATTGAAGCTCCCATTACCCAAAAATTGTCTTTCCCTCCATCTGTACAAGTAGAGACACTCAATTCCTTTTTTCTTGATTTTGTAAGTTTGGTATAAAATTATTTTTGTTGACTGTTGCTCCTGGGGTATCTTAATTAATGTACTGCCACAGGAATCTGTTTGATGGCATAATTTAAGGGAAGACATTAAAAGTGCGCCTTGTTTTCCTTATTACCCACTAGCTCATATTCAATATCTCCATCACCCCTTACTCTCCTCCCAATTTCTTCAATTCTTCATTGCTGTCTTAATTAGGTGATTTTCATCTTCTTCGATTTGCCTTTCATTTGATATTGTATTAGCGAGATGCTTACGTGCATAGCTCGTTCGAAGCAACCCAACGATGATTCGCTTGATCAACCTAACAAATTCAATCCAAATGCTGCTCCGCCCAATAAACAATCTGTCAAAACACTCACTTCTCAGGTAGAGTACAATATTCATACTGATCATTGTTAATTCTTAGCTTATGATTATTTTAGTTTGAAATCAAAATACGTGAATTAGATCAAGGACATGGCATTGAAAGCATCTGGAGCATACAAGCAGTGTAGTCCAACGTGTGCGACTCAGCCGTCTACTCTGCGGAAGAACGGAAGCCAGAATGACTCGGACTCCGCGGCTTCATTCCGGTGGTCTTACAGGAGAACAGGGAGTTCGAGTTCCAGCTCCACGGCTGGGAGGAAGGAGCTGGAAGCCAGGCTCAGAGGGATATCGAGCGGTGAAGTTACGCCAGTATCGGCGTCAGCCAGTGGACGCCGAGCTGAACCCGTTGTCTTCGTTGAAGAAAGCGAGCCGAAAGAGTGGGTGGCTCAGGTCGAACCGGGGGTTCTCATCACTTTCGTTTCTTTACCACGTGGCGGCAATGATCTCAAGCGGATTCGATTCAGGTACTCTTTTTCACCTAGTATTATTTATTCTTAATTATTCATTAGTGCCCAACCATTACTTGCTAATTAATTTTGTTATTGTTTTTCTCTTTCATGGACCAACTACTTTATCGCCGTCTATATCTTATAGGTTACAAGATAGACTGTTAGTGGAATTTATTCACGCTAGGGATGGGGAAGTACGTACGTCGGAATTTCCTTTGTTTGATGGTAAACAACATAGGTTGGAATTTCCTACAATCTGCTTTGCTTCTCAAAAAGTCTTCTTTAACCATTTAAAGTAAAATAGTAGGATACATTTCTTGACTGGAGTTTAAGTTCTCTGCATTCATACTGTACTAGATATTTTTATTTTTATAGTTTTTTTTTAATTTAAAATAACTCATGTAAGCTGAATTTTTAATCAAAATTTTCTCTCCATATTATTTTTTTCATGTTTTCTTAACCCGGGTATTCACATCTTTTTAATGTGATAACTAAATTTTAAGATTTTGTACTTCAATTTTTTCTTTAAGTTCTTTTTCTAAAAGAAAAAAAAGGAAAAACTTAATATTATTTGCAAAGTTTTCGCAAATTATAAATTTTGATGCATATATTATTTCTCTCCAAGATTAACAATTTGAAGTACGGAGGAATTAGTTCTTGCAATTTTAATAGTTTTTTAGGTGAAAAATTATTTTATTAATTATGATGATTTTGTTGAGAGAGAAATATGAAAAAGTTATATTTGATTTATGTTGTAAAAGAAAATAGTAACTAATTTAGTTAGAGTACAATTGGGATTCTAACTAGTTTTAATATTTTTTCCTAAATTTTAATTATATAAATTAATTGTAATCGTTTAATTTACCCGATGATCTAAAATATTTTATGCAATAATAATGCACAAAAAATTTAAATTTTCTTGACTATAGAAAGGAGAATACTGGGAGACGCATAATAAAAATAATAACCACAAACTAGAATGTAAATCACTTCACCTTTCATTAGGTTATTGATTTTATTTCACAGTTATTGTATTTGCATCATCTGTATCAAAAAATAGTGAGATTAAGCCATTCAAAGGAAATTCTTTCCATAATTTTATTTAATTAAGGTACGTCCAAAAAATGGATGCTTCTATATATATAAAAAAAATATTGGTACACCCAATACATCAAAAACCTAGGTGAAACGTGGTATTTTTTTAAAAAAAAATTTTTTAGGTGAAACGTGGTATAGTTAATCCCATGAAGTATCCTACCAATCAAAAAATGATCTGAGCCACCTTATGCCAATACTGTGGCGTTGGCAAACCATATTGTTTAATAAGGTTAAAATTCTAGTGTTGCGTATGAAAACGATATGCTGACTCCCCTTATTTGTCTATGTATCTTGGTAACCCAGTAAAATTTCTAGCTACAACCCCTGCCCCTAAGTTCTCCAATTGGGCTTTCACCAAGGAATTAGAAGAATTGTATTACTATTCATACAGTTTATTCATGTTTTATCTTGTATTTAAAAATGGGCTACTTAAAAGTTCCATTTTGTGGCTGAGTATTAAGGGGGCAGTTGATTGTATACTCCTTATCTTGTAAGTAATATTGAAGTGGGAGTCGAGTTTCATTTTTGTTCCATGACTGTCACCAAGTCAAATATCGAAAGTCTCGTTTAAAGTTTTAAACAGTGGAGTGATTAGTTTTGAAAACATTTATTTCGTTTAAGACAGAAAACAAAATAGAAAAAAAAAAATTAACAAAGAAAAATCATTTTGTTTTTGTGGGGTAATTTACTCTTTTAGATGGTATACTAATGAAAGTATTCCACCTATCTTTTGTCATAATATTTAATTCCGATATTATGGAAAGTGTATTGAGTATCACTATGATTATATATCCAATTGTGGGTAGTGATTAGAGTTTCCTTTGAAAACCAAACTACGTTTGTCAAAATTAGCAACAGCTTATGGTCAAGGTGACATGAGAGAAGAATAGATTTGTGTTCAGACAGTCGTTCCAAAAAGTTTACCTGTGATTATTACCAAAAGAAAGCGTGCTAAAAGTAAATTTTGATGCCCTACCCAAATATCATCTTTATTAATCTCTGTTCATACGAAGAAATTAGTGGTAATTATGAAAAAACAACAAAAGAAAACAGGGCAACAACAAAATAAGATTCCTTTCAAATTAAAGTCTAAAAGGGAAAAAGAAAAATCATTAAGAGTGTCTTTGGTGGGTCTGTTTTGATTGTGTTGGCAAAAACCTTTTACTAATGTTGTCGTCTTGTCGGGAGTTGCCATCCCCTTTCATTTTCAATTTTTGATCATGATTAATTCTTCCATGTTGTCATCTTGTAAGAAGTTGGATGTCAGTTTTGTCTGTCAAGATTATTTGCACTCGGAGTAGACTCTAAGTTTTGGCTTCTAATAGAGGAACAAAACTCTTGACCTATCACTTTCACAATGTCAATAGTGACAGTCATTTAGGCGTGAAAAATCACTAGTAGAATAGTCTACGTTATGGTTGTAACTTGTAGACAGTGGGAGCCAAGACTTTGCCAATTGAATATTGTAGGCCTCATCTTAATGCAATCCGTGCATCACAAGATTTGTGGTAGAGTCCAATCTTTCCTTCTTTTTTCTTTATAATAGATAAAGATGTATTTTAACTTAATTCATATGATATTTATTCCCTTCAATTTTGGCTATACATAAATAGGCACTTAAATTTGTATAGAACTGAACAAATAAACACATACGTCTTATTTGGTGTCTTATGTGAGAGTTTGTATGTACTCAACATTCTAGGTGGTATCCTATGATAATAGTACATAAGGATGCCATATAAATTTCATATCAACTTATGGGTGACCCAATTAATTTCACAGGAATCCTATTTTACTTTCCACCAACATGTATCTAGTAATTTTATCTATCAAGCTAGGGCAAATGAAAAAAATCACTTAGTATTTATTTATTTGTTGTGCTGAAATTTGAATGTGAATCTAGAGCCTAACCTTCATAATTATCAAATAAATAAAAAAAATCATATACTTCCTCCATTTAAAAAAAAAATGATCTAGTTTGACTTGACACGGAATTTAAGAAAATAAAGAAGACTTTTAATCTTGTGGTCTTAAATTAAAATTATGTCAAATATACCAAAATGGTCTTTTATCTTGTGGCCTTAAACATAACATGTATAAAGTTGAAGTTAAAGTATCTCTAAGAAGAGAAACGGGTCATTTTTGTAAACAAGATAAAAGAATTAGGTCATTCTTCTGTAAACGGAGAAAATATAAAATAGGATTGTGATAGAGTTGATCAATCATTGTTGAACAGTATTTCTTAATAATCTGTTGAATGGGCTGGTAGTCACTATCCATCCCCGTGAAATATATTTAATCATTTCTCTTGGTTGGTGAAGGATAGGATGTGCTCTAAGCAAAGTCAAAGGCTATGCCTTTTAAATAACCATGCATTAAAGCCAGTTTTTGAGTTATTGGTCCCCTTAAATTATGAAGAGAATCCTCTTTGTCTAAAAGCTTGTGTGAGTGGTAGGCCATGAAAGACGACATTTACTCCATGACATAATCTACTAATTTAATCACTTGCTATATTGTGTTTAGCTTTTGACCGCCACACTATGCCTAATTTAGTTTTCTTTCTATTGTTTCCACTTCCCCATTTCTACCTTCTTACTGTAACCGTACTTTTCACGTAGAAATACTTGCAATTTTTGTAGTCTCGATATAAATTCTAAAATTAAATAATTTATAGTCTAAAATAAGTTATAAATATTTATATGACTATAAAGTATTAAAAAAGAACTTAAAAATCAAATTCTACTATATAAAAGATGTGATTCTTTTTTAATTTTACTAAAAAAAAATGTCACATAAATTATGAAGAATGAGTAATAATCTAAACATTCATCATGTAGTGTTTTAGCTTAGCAGGTGAATTGCATTAACCACAATGCTCATGTTTCAAAAAATAGTCTCTCTATCTCTATGAGGTAGTGGTATGGTCTGAGTACATTCTATCCTTCTCATACTCCACTTGTACGATTCCGGGTATATTGTTGTTGTTGTACAATGCCCATGTTGCAAATCAGCAAGAAATGAACAGTTTTCATGTCTAAAAAAGTCATGCTACCTCATGTATGTTCAATTCACGATAACATGGTCTAACAAAACTTTTGTAAAAGGAAAAAAAGCATGACCTTATGTATATGCTATTAATGGAAAAATAGGTGCAACATCCAAATTAAGGATTTTGTGGGTAGATGATAGATGAAGCCAAATTTCTGACTCATGGTTATTTTGTTATAATAGTCGAGAAATGTTTAATAAATACCAAGCTCAAAGGTGGTGGTCAGAGAATTGTGAGAAGGTAATGGAGCTTTATAATGTCCAAAGGTTGAATCGACAAGCTTTTCCCCTGCCAACACCTCCAAGATCCGAAGATGAGGTACCCCTTATATTTTCTAATATATCGTGCGTAATATATATATGTCTTTTTTCGTTTATC
>JAPFFP010000099.1:3230516-3244072 GCA_026153255.1 Solanum medicagineum
TATATATACCCATTGTTTTATAGAGTTCAAAAATCGAGTCGATTGAAGACAGTCCTGTGACGCCTCCATTGACTAAAGAGAGACTGCCCCGTACTTTGTTCCGTCCAATGTATTCATCTTCAGATTCTCTTGAACTACAGTCAACCCATTCTCGCTATAATTATGACTCTTGTGGTGTCTCCTCAACTCCGAAACTCTCAAGCATTAGTGGAACAAAGACAGAGATATCATCAATGGATGCCTCTATGAGGACTAGCACATCTAGAGATGCAGATCGCTCTGGAGAGCTATCCATCAGCAATGCCAGTGATATTCTTGAAACAGAATGGGTTGAGCAAGATGAGCCTGGGGTTTACATCACTATACGAGCGCTACCAGATGGCAGAAGAGAACTGAAACGTGTTCGATTCAGGTTAGTTTCATCTCAAACAGGCATATTTTCCTGCAACAGCACAATTATTTCAAGTTGCATCTTCTAAGATGACCTAAGGATAATGATGTGATCAGGGGAATATGGACCTATTAGGCAAGCCTAGTTATGCAGGTGGACCTATGAGAATACTGTTGCCTCAAACTGCTATTATTACAGCTGCACCTATGTCCATTTTGGTGATTAGTTCAAGTGCAAATTTTCATTTATCAATAAGTTTTTTCATCATAACGTGCTTGATGAAGTGTTAATTTGTTAGTTAAAAAAAGCTTAAGGACATGATGTTTGAGCTAATATTGTTACTTCTGCCTTTCTTTATCTGTTCTCCATATTGTATGACTGAGGCTGATATAAGCTTATTGTGCATGTCAACGCACGCAGCCGAGAAAAATTTGGAGAAGTGCATGCCAGGTTATGGTGGGAAGAGAATCGTGCTAGGATACACAAACAATATCTGGGATGAGAGTGCTTATTGCAAATATTGCTACATTTCCTGTTGGTTGCGGAGGTGTTGCACTTCTTTGGCAAATGCTCATAGTATTCATTATATTTGTGGAGCCAGAGATTAGTATAAGAGGCGATATACAAAGAAGAATCTAGCTTTGTTACCTTTGCGACAACCACCTAGGTTGTTGACATGTTCTTTTTTTCTTTGTTTCTGTTTAATTTCCTTCATCTAGATTATGGTCCGTAAAAGGGTGGAAGGGGATGAAGAAACTAAAATCCTTCTTTGGGTGTTCGATTTTAAGGGTTGAGAATTTTGATGTTGATTCCAAAAAGAAGAAGAGATTTTGATGTTGGGTACGCAAAAATGTTAATATTCAAGGGGAAAGTCTCTTCTCTGTTAGCTAGCTGTCCTGCCTCGACTTTGTTTTCACTTCTGTTTTAAGCTTAAATTTGTGCACATTGATTTCCATGAGAAGTCTCTGAATGCTGCTACTATTTTTCACTAGGAAATTGACGTGTGTGTAAAATATGTATTTGTAGACCTTTCTGTACATGAATTTCCAAGTCATGCAGCAAATCTTGCCTATTTCGCATGTGTGTATATATATCTGCACGTGTATGTCGAGTCATACAGATATATCATTGTGTATTGAAGAAAAAATTATGCTTGAAAAATAATGTATAAATAATTTGAATGATTAATTTAGGTCGTCATATAATGACTTGTTTGTCTACGTGAAGATGATCTAATATTATTAGAACCTGCAAAGATGAACAATCAAAGATATATTTGATACATATGTTTTCTTACTTATTTTCATTTTATGGTGTACATAAATGTAATAAAGAGTATCCTACATAAGGTTATTGAAACGTCCCGCATGTGCTTCGGAAGGACCCATAATCGTAATTTCCATATATCTCAAAATTTATGCGTGATTTCGAAAGTTCGATTTCATATTCTCGATCGGGGGCAAAATTGAGTGGAAAATGGGTATAATCTGGATTTTAGAAGACTCGTAGCGAAAAATAATTTTCGCAATCCAGTGTTTGTCCTCCCCTTGGCCGCGACGCGCGAGAAGCGCGGACTAGTGTAAATGATGCTTCGCGTCTGGTCAGTGTCGTGCCAAGGGCGCGGACCAGTATATTATTTTTCATGGTTTTTCTGTTTCGGCCAAGGGCATTGGGGTCATAGCCCATGCCCAAACGTGAAATCTCTCATACTGAGCCATTTTTCAACTCTATAACTCACAAAACCCTCTCTCAAACCTCACTAAGACTATCAATTCTCTCATTCAAATCTAAGGATTCCAACTCTATTTTGGGACTCAAGGACTCATTTCAAGCTCTAAGTCTACTTCAAGTTCACCTCAAAGAATTCAAAGTTTAATGCATGTGGGTCTTCATCCATGAGTCCTTTCACCCATAGAGCCCAATCTTCCATTTTCATAAAAATTGCATGTTTTCAAGTTGTATCACCTATGAGTATCTCTTATTATTGATTATGAACATAAATTGTGTTGTAGTTTTATGAAGTATTGATTGATTATAGATGACTATCTATTTCAAGCTAATTCCATGAATTGATTTTGTCTATTGAGACTATGCATGTTTTGAGCGATGAAACTATGAACTATTATGAGCTTTTGTGATGGATTTCAAGGTACCCTACATGTGGGTTTTACTACTATATTGGTGGGTTGATTTGGATTGAGTTTACTCATCTTATTTCACTCTTGAATTGCATGATTTTGAACAAGTCTCATGAACCCGCTGTGTGTTTGATAAAATGACATGACAAGAATTCTCAAGTTATTGATGATCTATTACATGATTAACAAGTCAAGTGACTTCATGATGATTAAGGACTTTCAAGCATGTATTGAACTCATGAAAAGTATCTATGATTTTACAAGTATCAAGTTAAGCCCTATCACAAGATTTTTACCTCTTGTCAGTCATTCATGTTAAAGCAAGGGTTCATGTATGATTATAATCTATTCTCATGTTCAAGTTAGGCTCACTACTAGAGGTCAAACATGTTTATGAGCTACTCAAGTTATGTTCTTACAAGCTATTCATGTTATGACTAAAGTATGATTATTTCAAGTATTTCATGGGATTAGACTTAGCACCGATGGATGGGATGTCGGTATGGACTATCTTCAAGGGTCCATACTCCTTTCCTCAAACTATGTGCCAACATGGGACTGTAATTATTACTCTTGCTATTCTAGGGATCTATCTAGTGCACTTTATCATGAAATCCTTTTTGAAATGGGTCATGTTCCCATAAGTAGTTACTTCATATGAAATAGATCATGTTTCTGTAAGGTGAAGTATGGTTTACCATGGAAAGTAGACTATCTCTTTACCGATGAAAGGTAATCAACGGGATTCTAAATTGTAGCTCGCTTGATTTTACTCATGTCAGTTAAGGTCTCTTCCCACATATGTATGATATATTATGCAAGTTGAATGATTTACAAGCATGTTTTATTACGAGCATTGATCATGCATGCCATGTTGAGGTTATATATATTCATTGCTTATGCTTATGCATTTTGATATATTGGCTTATGTTTTTGTTGCATTGCACCCCGCATACTTAGTACATTTAAATATACTAATGGATACTCTATGCCTACATGATATTACCATGTAGGGACCAGAGCTCCTTTTGATCATCCTCCACTTAGCTGGTTTGGTATTTCAGAGAAAAGCACCGGTGAGTCCTCAAATGTTGAAACTTCTCTTTTATGTTAAATAACTATTATTATGAGGGTGATCCTATAGAGTGTTTTGGCCCCCGCTCCATTCCAAGTTAGAGGTGTTGTTGGATACTATGATGTATTTATGTTATAAGATTGACTCTTTTATTGCTTTTATGAATATCAAGACTTCCCTTAGTCCAACTTCCCTTTTTCTTTATATCTTGTAATGCTTATTTTGCTTCCGCGACCAAGGATGTGTGATTGATATGCTAAGAGGCTTGTTTGGGGTCCCTTCAGATTCTCCATTCACCGTGTCACGTCTAGGCCCTAAGCTTAGGTCATGACAAACATGGTATCAGAACACTAGGTTGTTAATGGTCCTCGAAAATTCAACACACCACGTCGATTAGAGTCTTATTCATGGTTGTGAAGCCCGCTACAACTATGAGGCTTTTTAGGAAATGTTTCACTTCTTCATGGTCTATATCGTGCTTTAGGTGTAACTATAACGGTTTTCCCCTAACGAATGCTCTTATTTCCTTTCTAGATCATGCTGATTCAAAGGGGAAGACTAAGAAGAGCCTGTACTCCCGAGGAGCACCCGGCCCCTCCCGCTCCTCAAGCTCCTCAAGATGGAGGGTTATCCCAAGAAGAGTTCCAAGATGCTATCACAGTGTTGGCCCGTGCTATGACAAACCAAATGGACCAAGGGGCCCAAGCTCCTCATGCTCCCACTCCGGCCTTAAGGGTGAGGGATTTCACTAGAATGAATCCACTATAGTTCCATGGGTCCAAGGTGAATGAGGATCCCCAAGAGTTCATCAATGAGGTATATAAGGTGCTATCTATCATGGGGGTCAATTTGGAGGAGAAAACGGAGTTATCGGGCTACCAACTCAAAGGCGTGGCCAAATTTGGTTCACCCAATGGAAATTGGAGAGGAGAGATGATGATGTTATTCCTTGGGAGGAGTTCAAAGCGCGCTACAACTATGAGGCTTTTTAGGAAATGTTTCACTTCTTCATGGTCTATATCGTGCTTTAGGTGTAACTATAACGGTTTTCCCCTAACGAATGCTCTTATTTCCTTTCTAGATCATGCTGATTCAAAGGGGAAGACTAAGAAGAGCCTGTACTCCCGAGGAGCACCCGGCCCCTCCCGCTCCTCAAGCTCCTCAAGATGGAGGGTTATCCCAAGAAGAGTTCCAAGATGCTATCACAGTGTTGGCCCGTGCTATGACAAACCAAATGGACCAAGGGGCCCAAGCTCCTCATGCTCCCACTCCGGCCTTAAGGGTGAGGGATTTCACTAGAATGAATCCACTATAGTTCCATGGGTCCAAGGTGAATGAGGATCCCCAAGAGTTCATCAATGAGGTATATAAGGTGCTATCTATCATGGGGGTCAATTTGGAGGAGAAAACGGAGTTATCGGGCTACCAACTCAAAGGCGTGGCCAAATTTGGTTCACCCAATGGAAATTGGAGAGGAGAGATGATGATGTTATTCCTTGGGAGGAGTTCAAAGCCGCATTCCTCAACCGGTTCTTTCCTATCGAGCTGAGAGAGTCTAAGATGATGGAGTTTATGAACCTTAAGCGAGGTTCCATGAGTGTGAGGGAGTATTCCCTTAAGTTCAGCAAGCTTTCCAAATATGCTCCACATTTGGTGGCCGACCCTAGAGCTAGAATGAACAAATTTGTGTCGGGCGTGTCTAACTTGGTTAATGAAGAATGTCCTACCACCATACTAGTGAGTGATATGGATTTATCTTGGCTCATGACATATGCCTAGCAACTAGAGGGGAAAATCTTAGAAAGAAAAAAGAAGTGGTGAGTCCAAGATGGCTCAATTTGAAGGTGGTTTCCAAGGTTCTAAGGGTGGCCGGTTTCTTCAAGGCCACAAGTTTCAAGGCCAAGGGTCTTCCAATGCTCCTAACAATAGACTTGATAATGTAACCCAAGATTCCAAAGTAGTAGTGGCGGAGGGTGTAATCCTAAGTGCCAAAAGTGTGGGAAAAACCATGGTGGCCCATGTTTGAAGAACTCTAATGCTTGCTTTGATTGTGGTGAAATGAGTTACAAGGTTATGATTGTCCTCATGCTCAAAACAAAGGTTGATATGGTCATCCTCAAGGCCAAGGTACTAATGTGGATTAAATGGCAAATAGAGGCCAACAAGGGGATGCTCCAAGGCAAAATAGGTTCTATGCTCTCCAAAGAAGGCAAGGGGTGGATGAGATGCCCGATGTCATCACCGGTATGTTAAAGGTTTTCGATTTTGATGTGTATGCATTGATAGATCCAGGTGTCACACTTTCTTTCATTAATCCTTTTATTTCCAAAAAACTTCATGTGAGTCCTGAATTGTTGTATGAACCTTATAAAGTGTCTACCCCCATTGGTGAGTCCATTGTTGCTAAAAGAGTCTATAGAAATTGTCTTGTGTTCATATTGCATAAAGTCTTGCCTTGTGATTTTGTTAAATTAGATATGGTGGATTTTGATATCATTCTTGGGATGAATTGGCTACATGCATATTATGCTTCCATTGATTGTAAAACTCGTAAGGTTAAATTTCAATTCCCTAATGAGCCCGTCCTTGAGTAGGAAAGTCATAATGTAGTGGTCAAGGGTAGATTCATTTCTTGTCTTAAAGCCCAAAAGTTAATTTCTAAGGGTTACCTTTATCATCTTGTGATGGTTAGGGATATTGAGTCTAAAGTTCCTCCTATTGAGTCGGTTCTGGTGGTCAATGAGTTTCTTGATGTCTTTCCTGATGATCTTCCCGGTGTTCCTCCAGAAAGGAAAATAGACTTGGGTATGGACCTCCTTTCTGATACACAACCCATTTCCATTCTCCTTTACCGTATGGCCCCGGTGGAATTGAAGGAGTTCAAGGATCAATTAAGGGATTTGTTAGAGAAGAGTTTCATAAGGCCTAGTAAGTCATATTAGGGTGCACCGGTGTTATTTGTAAAGAAAAAGAATGGTTCTCTTAGAATGTGAATTGATTACCGGCAACTTAATAGAGTTACCATAAAGAACAAGTACCCTCTACCAAGGATTGATGACCTTTTTTATCAACTACAAGGGTCTAGTCACTTTTCTAAGATTGATCTTTAATTCGAGTACCACCAAGTTAAGGTGAGGGTGTGTGATATTGATGTTCACGCTCCAATAACAAAGCAGTCACAATCAGTAATAAACCTAACCCGAAGGTTAGGGTCAAATCCACGGGGAATAAGGTTTTGAATAAGTTGATCCACTAACAATCATTTCAAGTATGAATCACAATATTCTCTAAAATGGTTGGGGGGGGGGTTTGAGATTCAAAATGAAGAACAAAAATAAACACTACGCTAAGTATGTAAGAAGACAATCAAATTGATGGAAAACTCGAGAATTGTGTTCCCCATGATTCATTGACTCAATTACCCTAGACAACATAACCCTAATTGGGAATTCGCATGTAGAACGGTAACTTCAGTTCGTCCATCCCTCTTGTGAAGGTGAAGGTCAAATTTCACCATGGCGCTTGGTCGGTAACCATGGTGTGCCAACTAACCATTACCCATTGTCCCAGTCAACCTCCCCTTGATCAGATTTGGTTGATTAGACGAGAACACATCAATCGAATCCTGTCATTTATTTCTCATTTCCTATTTGTCACTACTTGGTCAAGATCGTAATAGTAGGAGGGGTTTGGTGTTGGCCACCACCAAACAACAAGCAAAGCAAAGGGAAATAAGCAATACATGCAAAACCCCAATAAAAGAAATGCACAAAGTCTAGGTTATTTCAAGTCCACTACTCATGGTTCCCACAACCCTAAGTTGTGGGTGCTTAGCTACTCATGGCTAAGGCAAAATCAACAACAATGAATGTAAGATACATGGTTGAGAGTTTACCCAAAACAATGAAGAGCAAAACACCTTCAAATTGGAAACCACAACATTTGATTAAAGAAAGATGAGTACAATGTGATTTTCCAGACCCCAAAGCGGGTCTTCAAATTAAAAATTGAAATCTACACTAAACCCTAGAAATATTCTAGAAAGAATATTTAAAGTATGGAATTTTAGATTCAAAGTCTGAAGTCTACATCTTAAACCCTATCAAATTTACCCTAAAAATTAAATGGAAAATACAACTGGCAGCAGGTACGTCGTGCAGGTACGACTCGTAGGGTGACTTACAAGTCGTAATCGGGGTCTTGTAGTCAGAACTTGGCATTTGGAGTTGATTGCTATGACCCACTATTACGAGTCATTTCTTGGGCTACGACTCGTATTCTCCTCTCGTAGTCTAGGTCTTCAGTTCTTGGTCCAAACTTTTAGCTCACTGTTTCTTGCTACGATCCCCACCTATACGAGTCGTAGTGAGACCTACGACTCGTAGGGTGGCCTCGTAGGGCTGACCTCCACTTTGCAACTTCTTGATTTTGCTCACTGGATCGTATGTCCTGTATTTCAGCAAAATCTGCAATTTTCTTCCAAACTCATGCCAACCTATATTTTCTGTACAACTAACACAAAAATCCATAAAAATCATAAAAAGTTGCATTAAGAACTTGCAAAGTCCCTTGTTTTAGGCAGCAAATGTACTGTATTTTGGAAGCACACACAACATCCTCAACTTAGAATTATTGCTTGTCCTCAAGCGACGACTCAATCTAAGCAGACAATGAGAAACACATAGTAGCTACTCTAATGACATATACATCATTTAACCCCAATTCAGATACCCAACTCTCAGTTTCAAAACCTGATTGCAAAGCTACTAAAAAAACCAAAACACAAAGATGTGTCTGACAATTCAAATATGACAAGTGAAGAGTATGAACAATCCACAATTACTGGACTAGTCACATGCCAATCATGCAGTGCAAATGCCTTCACAAAAAAGAAGTCCCTCTATCTCACTCAAAATGCACTCAAAATTCGAGGACTGTGCAAGCATTATCACTCTTACAAATGAAATTCATGCATAGGGATTAACCCATAGGCTTGCCACTATACTCAAACTTCAGACTGACGACAAGGTGGATTCGGATCACTTTAGTACTTAAAAGGCTTGTAACATAGGCTCATGGGTCTTTGGTATGACATTTTAGGCAAGTAGTGACTAAAAGCTATCCTTGAACCATATTTTTCAACACTCTTACCTCCATAACTCAACCATTTTCATTAAATCCACCCTTATTTTTCCTTTTTAAGCTTTTCCTGGGTGATTTCTTTCTCTTTTTCAGCTATGCCTTATTTTTGAACTCATTTTGTTATTCTCTTCAATCCAAGGAAACCTTTCTTTTCTTTTTCTAACCCGGGACATGACTTTTCTTTTCTTTCTTTCTTTCTCAACTAACCACCCCATTTTCATTACTTTTCCACAATAAAGGCCACCCTCAACTTAGGGTTTTAGCCTGAGGTGAAGCATACAATATCTATTTCCCAAACCAGGGCAACTATTTGTAGCCACCTTCAACTTAGGCTTTTAGCCTCAATCGAGGTTCACATGTTCAAGGATAGGCCAGGGCCAATATCAAGGTAGTTCAAAAAATAAGGTTGGGCTAGCTAAGTGTCAAGAAAGAACTGGTACATGAGAAGCTCAAACATTTGGAACAAGGGATCAACTATCACATTTGGTAGGTTATTTAGGTACAAGTGAGCTTACTAAAAGAACAATGGCCTAAGATCCTTTCCCAATCAACCACATCACCAGTCCAATCTTAGAGTAACAAGGCAATTTCTGAGTCAGTACACAATGCAAGAATATCGCAAAATAGGTTCACACACACATGACATTGCATACAAAATCAACATGGACTCACAGGTCATGCTTCAAGCTTCAAGTTTCCTTCTCTTTATCAGAACAAACATTACCAAATAGTCATATGCACGATTGCAATAATAACCAAAAATCTCAAAAAAAAAATTGGGGTACCAAATTTTCAAAACATCAAAAAGCATTTCAAGATTATATATGCTAAAAGATAGTAACTAATATATATCTATAAATTATCTACACTGCCTAAACATTCCGGTATAATAGAAATTAAAAACATCTACAAGGAAAAAGAAACACGCCAAGAAAATTTTGGGATCAAAAATAGGGGAAGTTATGGACTCGAGGTTACTCAGACTTCACCCTAATCCATAACTTCACACACCCCACCAAAAAAAGAAAAATACTTTGTCCTAAAAGTAAATACATGTAAGGGATAAGGGGAAAACAAGGGGCATAGCTTGGGTTGCCTCCCAAGAAGCGCCTGATTTAATGTCATGGCACGATGAGGTGAGCTTCGGTATTCATGCTTCTTCCAGGTCCCAATCCTCAACTATCTTAACCTCTTCCATGTCACCCATGTAGAGCATAATTCTTTGGTCATTTACCTTGAAGATCTTTCCATATCTGCTTTCTAGTTCGATAGCACCATGTTTAAATACATGTACTACATGGAAAGGCCCCATCCACTTAGATCAGAGCTTCTCGGGAAACCACTTCAATCGAGAGTTGTGAAGCAACACAATATCCCTTTATATGCAAATTGGCGGTTCTCAATTTTGTTGTCATGCGGAATCTTCATTTGTTGTTTGTACAATGCAAAACTCTCATACACTCTAAATCTGAACTCATCTAGCTCATTAATCTACATTAGTCTAGATGTTGCTGCTCCATTCCAATTTAGATTGAGCTTTTTTAATGTACACATTGCTTTATGCTCCAACTCGATAGGTAAGTGACAAGTCTTTCCAAACACCAGATGGTATGGAGACATACCAATTGGTGTTTTGAAGGTGGTGCGATAAGCCCACAATGCATCATCCAACTTTCCCGACCAATCGATGGCGATTCACATTTACAATCTTGGACAAGATTTATTTTATCTCTCTATTCGATACTTCTACTTGCCTGCTAGTTTGGGGGTGATAAGGTGTTGCCACCCGATGCTTTACCCCATACTTCTCAAGGAGTGCCTTGAATAATCTATTGCAGAAGTGAGAGCCTCCATTACTGATAATTGCTCGAGGTGTTCCAAACTTCGAAAAAATATTTCTTCGAAGAAAACCTGTGACACTCTTGCCCTCATTGTTTGGCAAGGCTATGGCTTCCACCCATTTAGAGATATAGTCTACAGCAACTAGGATATACTTATTCCCATGAGAGCTAACAAAGAGTCCCATGAAGTCAATACCCCAGACATCAAATAACTCAATCACCAAAATGGGATTAAGAGGAAGTTCTTGCCTCCATGAGACTCCACCCTATCTTTGACATCTGTCACATGACTTGACATAATCATGAACATCTTGATGTATAGAAGGCCAATAGTATCCACACCGTAACACTTTGTAAGTCGTACGAGCTCCACTGTGGTGACTACCAACTAATGAGGAGTGACATGCTTCAAGGATGCTCATCATCTCCACTTTAGGAACACATATGCGGATGATCCCAGTAGCACAAGCAAAAAATAGGTATGGATCATCCCAAAAGAATTTTTTCACACCATGCATGAACCTGTAACGTTGATGGGTATTGAGATCAGAGGGTACAATATCACTCACAAGATAACTGGCAAAGTCGGCAAACCAAGGAATAAGATCATGTGAAGTCGCCAACAGCCATTCATCAGGAAACGAATCATCAATAGCAAGACCATCATCAAACTGCACCATAGCTCCATCCTCTAATCTGGAAAGGTGATCTGCAACTTGATTCTCTAACCCTTTCTGTCAGTCACATCAAAGTTGAATTCTTGCATAAGAAGCACCCATATGATCAATCTAGACTTTGCATATTCCTTGGCCATCAAATACTTGAGTGTCACATGGTCCTTCTATACTATCACTTTGGCTCTTAGCAAGTATGATCAAAATTTCTCAAATGTAAGTAACTCCAGTTCAGTGACCGTGTAGTTTTTCTGGGTGACGTTCAGCGCTTTGCTTGCATAATAAATAGGATATAAGACTTTCTCCTTGCGCTGTCCCAGCACCACACCTAATGTAACCTCACTAGCATCACACATTAATTCAAAGGGATTTGACCAATACGGGGCCACAATGATAGGTGCTGAAATCAACCTTCTCTTTAACTCTTCGAAAGCTTGCATACAGGCTTCATCAAACACAAACTTGGTATCTTTCTCCAACAATTTGCACAAAGGATGAGAAATCTTGGAGAAATCCTTTATGAAGCGCCGGTGGAATCCTACATGGCCCAAGAAGCTCCTAACCCCTTTTACTGAGATCGGTGGTGGAAGTTTTTCAACCACCTTAATTTTTTCTTTATCAACTTCAATGCCTTTACCTAAAATTCTACGACCCAGCACAATGCCTTCCTTAACCATGAAGTGACATTTTTCCAAATTCAACACCAGGTGACTTTCTACACATCTCAGCAAAACGCCATGCAAATGTAACAGACAGTCTTCAAATGATTAACCCACAACACTAAAATCGTCTATGAACACCTCAATGATACTCTCCACCATGTCTGATAAAATAGACATCATGCATCTTTGAAATGTGGCTGGAGCATTACACAATCCGAACGACATTCTTTTGAATGCAAAGGTGCCATAAGGGCATGTGAATGAGATTTTCTCTTGATCCTCTGGTGCAATGACAATTTGATTGTACCCCGAACAACTATCAAGGAAACAATACCAACCCTTTTTTGCAAGTCTATCAAGAATCTGATCCATGAATGGCATAGGAAAATGGTCTTTCTCAGTGGAGGCATTATGTTTTTTGTAATCCATACACACTCTCTATCTAGTGACTGGTCACATGGGAATCAACTCATTTTTTACATTCGGCACTACTGTGATACCCCCTTCTTTGGGACGCACTACACAGGGCTCACCCACTCACTATCTGCAATAGGGTAGGTTACCCCTGCATCTAACCATTTGTTGATTTCTTTTCAAACCTCTTCATATATTGGAGGATTTAACCATCACTAGTGCTCAACGCTGGGCTTGTAGTCCTTAACCAGTTGAATTTTGTGAGTGCATATATTAGTAGGATACCAATGATATCTGTAATAGTCCACCCAATAGCCCTATTGAATTTTTTTGATACTGCTAATAGAGCCTATGCCTGATGTTCACTCAAATCTGCGGCAATGATGACCGGCAATGTATCATGCTCTCCCAGAAATGCATATTTAAAATGCGACAGGAATGCTTTCAGTTCCAACTCTGGTGGGATTTCTATGGAAGACTTTGTGGGTTGAGATTCCTTATTCTATAGATCAAGTTCTAATATTTCCTGAGTTCTCGGGACAAAATGATACCCCAAGAGCATTCATTGTCTCCTTATAATCTAGAATACAATCACCATCAAAATTCATCAACACTGATTCCAAAGTATCAACTCCAAGACGTATCTCGATTGGAACCTCTAACTCATCATCATCAACTATTTCAATCACTGAGAATACCCTCAAATCATAGCCTTTACTACTTTGTTGACAGACCTGGAACACCTTTGCTTCTTCACCAAACCTGAATGTGAGCAATCCTTTCTCCATATCAACCAAAGTGTGTCCTGTGTCTAGGAATGGTCTCCCCAAAATGATAGGAACTACAAAATCAACTTCACACTCAAGAATAACAAAGTCTACAGGAAATATAAATTTTTCTACCTTTACCAGCACATCTTAAAGTACCCCCACAGGTTCCTTGATTGTTCTCTGCTATTAGTAACCGCATCTTTGTAGGGATAGGAGTACCCAATCCAAGCTTTTTGAAGATGGAAAGTGGCATCAAATTTATGCTAGCACCTAGATCATAAATTTCTTTGGCAAATGCTAATTTCCCGACTGTGCATGTTATAGTGAAAGCGCCTGGGTCTTCACGTTTTTGGACCAGTGACTTGGTAGTGATGGCACAATAATGTTGAAACTTTTGGGAAATATCTTGACTCACCGTCTTCTTTTTCTTGACTAGATCTTTCATACAC
>JAPFFP010000099.1:3254387-3266781 GCA_026153255.1 Solanum medicagineum
TACAGCAAAGATGGTCTAACCACCATTCTGTAAAACTTACCTTTGAGTTTAGGTGGTATCTTCTTGTCACACAATACACCATTCTGTAAAACTTACCTTTGAGTTTAGGAGGTATCTTCTTGTCACACAATACTCCAGCCTCCATTTAGTCCATGCTGTCCTATACGATGTGTGACATCATGTCTAAACTAAATTACTAATTTGCTTGCTGAATGTGTATAAATTCTTAAATTATCTACTGCCCTGTTGTTTGTTTGGTTATTTTAGATCAACTTGGATGCTTCTCTTTGTATTTAAGTGCACTGAGAGAGTTCTATGATGTTTCCTTGACATTGTTCTGACTCATGATGCGAATGCCCTCATTCTGTCTTACTATTGTTTGCATTCAATAGCTTGTTTCCAGTAGTATCTTTTTGTACTCTTCGCTTCTTGTTTAAAAGTGAGTCTTAAATAACACAATTGCTTCCTGCTATGACAGGAAATATGGAATAGTCCATATTCCAATGACAGTTTTCCAGTTTATGCGGAGGACATTGATGCTGGTGGAGATTTGTCTCCTTCAACTAGGATGTTATCTGAAGTTTCTCAGAGTCTAAAGATTACAATTATTGGCGGCTCTATACCTGAACGCAGTGGTGATAAATTATATAACAGTTGTTGTGTCTTTGGCACAGATGGAAAGCTTTTGGCCAAGCATAGGAAGGTCTGCATATTCTCTTTCTCATTTGGAAAGAGTTAAAAGAAAAACACTCTTAAGAAGAAAAATGATTTATGACATGGGGTTGCAGTCCAGCTATGTTCATTATATATTTTATTTCTTATAAATTTATTTAATTGCATGTTTGGAATTCTTGAGCCGTAGTAATTTAACGAATTCAATTATAAAGCAATGCTTTTGCAGATACATCTCTTTGACATTGACATTCCAGGAAAGATGACTTTCAAAGAATCAAGGAACCTAACAGCTGGAGCGAGACCTACTATTGTAGACACAGGTTTGACAAGCTTTCTACCAATTTAAGATGTACATTGTTCACCTATTAAGTATGCTATACAAAATTTTTAAAAAAAGTTTGAGGTATTCTGATGTAGGTGGAATGTTGCAATTTTTTTTCCAAATCTGATGGTGAGTCTCAATCTAGTAACCAGCATCTTCTATACTTGGATCAAAAAATAAAATTGTTAGAACAGGAATAGGAATAAGAATAATATATACAATCCTAGTTAGAATAGGAATAATATATAGAATCCTACTTGGAAAAGAATTGTATTGTAGTGTCCTAGTTGGAAAAGGAGTCTAATGTAGTGTCTATAGATAGGATTTCAATTTAATAATGTAGATACACAATTCAATAATATTCTTCTCCAATATTTCTTGGTATCAAAGTTTCTACAATCTTACTAGAAAATTAAAGAGCTTTCGCTGTCGGCGGGTTGCTTTGACCCATATATGCCGCCTGTCCGGTCAATGATCATGTCAGTCCAATTTGGGTCTCCATGTATTTATTTGGTGACTATTTTCTCATATCTAATTTGTGTAGCACCGTGCATCTTTCCAGTGACTTCTTTCTCATATTCAATTTATGTAGTACCGTGCCATCCATCTGGTGACTACTTTTTCATATTTAATTTATGTGCACCGTGCCATCTTTCCGGTGACTATTTTCTCAAATTTGATTTGCATAGGGTCATGTCATTATTCCGATCTTACCCATATAATTCTTTCTTTGTAGGGTCATGCCATCATTTCAATCCTACCCATATAGATCTTTTCTTATATTGTGACCACTTTCAACCATCAAATCTAATAATCTGGTGCATGAGCATATTCCGGCCAATTTTATGGTGACTTTCTTATTTAAGGTCTACTCATCTCTTGATTTCGAGATGATCAATATATTTTATACACGATTTCGAGCACGTTCTAGCAATCGCGGCATTGTTTCCAACAGATCTGAGTTTTTCTGTAGCGTTTTCTTTCTGTTTTTTTTTGTTTTAGATTACTTTGCCAAGGAAAAAAAAGGACATACTCAGATATTCGGGTTGAATTAGAATGATGTTTTTTTTCGCATGGCTAAAATAACATATGCCTCTTTTTTTTCTCTGTGGTTATCATTCTCCATTGGCCTTTTAATCAGTTGGACATTAAGAATGTTTTTCTCTATGATTATTTTGAGGAAGAATTCTATATGGATTAGCCACCTGATTTTGTTGCTCAGGGGGGCTCGAGTAGCTTTGTATGTCGATTGTGTAAGTTGCTCTATAGTATGAAACAGTCTTCTAAGCTTGGTTTGGGAAGTTCAACACTGGAATTCAAGAATTTATCACTCTGTGTTTTATCGACATTATGCATCAAATGCAATACTTCATGGGAAGATCAAGCACATTGAGATTGGCTGGCATTATGCATAAAATCTAGTATTTCATGAGAAGACTAAGCACACTGAGAGTGATTGTCAATTTTGTGAAGTTGAGTGATCAACTTGCAGATATCTCACTAAGCTCTTCATCAGTACTCGTATTAATTAATATTTGTAACAAGCTAGGTACAGATGACTTGTATGCACCAGCTTGAGGGGGAGTGTTAGAATAAGAACAGAAATAAGAATAATATCTACAATCCTACTTAGAATAGGAATAATATATAGAATCCTACTTGGAAAAGGATTGTAATGTAGTGTTCTACTTGGAAAGGAGTCTCATGTAGTGTCTATAAATAAGATCTCAATTTAATAATGTAGATACACAATTCAATAATATTCTTCTCCAATATTTCTCACATGGTTCTTCTCCAATAATTCTCACAAAAATTAACCAGCATCTGCTGTTTTATCATATTTTACTGGTGTCCGCCTTTTGAAGATATCTTGTTAGCTGCATGATTCACTTAGAAAGATACACAGCATATTCCCGACATTTTTCGTTCTTCATGACATTAGTTTATGAATATGTGCTTAAAATTTCTATAATCTTGCACCAAAGTACTTGTGGCCATTCAGTAGACCTACTTTAAGTAACTAGAGAATTCTATATGCAGAGGTTGGACGTATTGGTATTGGTATATGCTATGACATTCGATTCCAAGAACTGGCAGCTATCTATGCTGCAAGAGGTATTATTTATCTAGTTCTCTATTTGTCTACTAGAAATTTTTAACTTCCATATCTTCTCTCCATGCAAGACAGTTTCTCTGTTATGTAATGTTCGTCCAAAAGGCCTACCCTTTCTTCCTTCTCCTTTTTTCTGAATTTTTGGAGACCTCCAAGTAAATCTTCACTTCTGAGACATTGAAATATTGTAGGTTTTGTAATCTTCACTTCTAAGATATTGAAAAATTATAGGTTTTGTAATTAGAAATGGAGGCTTTGGCTAGTTAAAAACAGTTGAAATACTATGCAGAATATTCGGGTCATCATATTCTCTACTTCATAAAGTGGACTTTACCCTGAGCACAATTTATTCATGATATATAGAGGAATTGTGTTCCTGTTTCATCTAGATTTTGCAAATGGAAGTAAATAGGCTATTTTATGTCTGATTTAACCTGCCATTATGAGCTAATTTCTATTAACTAGTGTTTTGTCCTGCATGTCAGGTGCTCACCTGCTTTGTTATCCTGGCGCCTTTAACATGACCACTGGTCCACTGCATTGGGAATTGTTGCAACGGGCGAGGTAGTGATGAATTTAGTACTACACAAGTAAACTACACAAGTAACTACGTGTTAGTCTATTCTATCATGTAATAAAGGCTGATTCCTCATAACCTGTCCTAATTTGTTACAAAGGGGTGCTCTGGTTTCTTAATATCATTTGTTACAAAGGGGTTCTTTTTGGGATCTTTTCTTTTGATGGTAAAGCCTTCTTAATTATAAAAGGAGCTGTCAAATGTTGATGTTCATCTTAGTTTCTGGGATTCTGTTTAGAAATCAAATATGTAAATACCAACTAATATATAGATAAATGAAATTAGAGTGGGATATTTATCATTTCACGCTCTCCATAAGTTTTTTTGTTTTATACCTCTTAGCGAGGAGATATTGATTCAAATCAGAGTCATGCCTATAAACCACCCTTGTAATTTAATGGTGTACTTTGCACCTTTCAACAAATTGTTATTGATGGTTATTGCTGACCATGCTCTGGTTTATATCATATTGACTTTAATCACGCGGCAAATCTACGCAACATGCTGTACTGATTCTTGTACTAGGCTAAGTTGTTACAGCTGAGTTGTGGAAGTTGATGGATGTATATTGATTTGCAAGTCCATATGAGTTTATGTAGGGTTTACTAGTTTCATTTTAATTTTTCTTCCAGTTGTCTTTTATGTTTCTTTAATGCCTATTTAGATGCCAAAAAATTTTCTACTTTTTCTTTTATACTTTGTCACTCCTTAATTTTACTTTTAAAATACTACATAATCTACTTAGGTTTCAGGTTGGAAATTACTAACTCTATAAGAGCAAGATAAATTCATTGAATTAGGGCTGGAGGGACTTAGTCCTATCAGGCTATCAAAAAGCTTTGGATCCTTCTTGATGTATTAATATTTGGAGACACTCTGGTCTTTCAAATTTTTGTAAGACTTGTTGACTTGCATTTTTGTTTGTATACATATGCAGTCAAGTTTTAATGAAGTCTGTATAATAATTTGACCTTACATGCACAGAGTATAACTAGTAACATCTATGTCACTTGTCCTGCAGGGCTGCAGATTGCCAGGTACAGTACTGATATCCATATGCTCCAATATACTCTTCTGCATTTCTGTATTTTCCTTTCCATACGTGATTTTATTATGCTTTACTTTAGACAAGGGTCTATCAGAAACAACCTCTTTACCTTCACAAGGTAAGAGTAAGGCTGTGCGCGCACCATTCTCCTCAAACCCCACTTGTGGGATTACACTTGGTATGTTGTACTTTTGCGAGATTAGTCTTTGACAATGTTAAATGTTGATGTTTCTTGAGATGTCTCCAAATTTGTTTATGCATGCACTGCATTATTTGGTGTTAATGATTATGCTGTTTTTTTATCTGTGGCTGGAACTTGTAAGTTCTCGTCCATGTAATCCATTATGGATTGCATGGATGATTTCAATAATTCTTAGTTTTCCATAATAGAAGATACTATATTTACCCTGTTTGATAAGCCTAAGATGTGCTTCTTTTGTCAAATTGCTTTATCTTTTTCGTCTTTCTTGTCATGTATAGTGGACAGTAGGTTATGTATATTGTATCATAGTATTAGGCTACTTATTAGCATCATTATTTAAATGTAGCATTTTTGTTTCTGTTCATACAAAACTTAATTTCTTAGTTGAGCACAATTTCTTCTGAATGTTATGGCAAGCCCCTAGCTGGTTATATTTACTATTCCAAAGATCTGATCTTATTTGTTGTTCACATATTCCTGTCAGTTGTATGTAGCAACTTGTTCACCCGCCAGAGACGATGGTTCTAGTTATGTAGCTTGGGGACACTCTACTCTTGTTGGACCGGTGAGTATTTGACATCTGATGTGGCTTGTTTCAAAGATCCTTTAATTAACATTCTACTCATGTCACTATAAAGAAGAAACAAGAAGGATCTCAAACCATTTGCTAACAAGCTAAATTAATGGTGGAAAAGAAATTATTAGAAACAATCATGTTTTGTAGAAGTGGCTTCAACTGTCACTATATCTTATGTTTAACCCACATACCCAAATCCCTCTCTCCCCGCCACCGCCAAAAAAACAAAGAAAGAGGGAAGAAAGAAGGAATCTAAAGAAGCTCAATCTTGCAGTTTGGAGAAGTGCTTGTGACAACAGAACATGAGGAGACTACATTAATAGCAGAGATTGATTATTCAGTAATTGAGCAGAGAAGGTGAGTTCCTCCTGTACCTCTAGAATAGTTTTATATTGAATATGTATTCACATTGATTATGTTCAGTTGTTTGTGTTATAATATGAGTAGGAATATACAATCCTGCTTAGAATTGGAATAGGAATAGTATGTAGTATCCTACTTGGTAAATGATTGTGTAGTGTCCATAAATAGGGTTATTATATAATAAATGTACACAATTCAATTATATTTTTCTTCTAGATCTCTCACATGGTATCAGAGCATTAGTGAGAAAATTCAAGGGAACAAATGAGTCACTATGATCAATTTCTGGTGGTTGTTTGGGTTTGTTTTGTGTCCTTTCTGGATGTTGTGCAAAAACAAACACCACCACGAGGCTCGGAAAGCTCCCCCGACCAAGCCCCAACCAGAATCACCGAAAAACCACTCCACGCGCTTTCACCTCTCCCTCAAGCTGGTGCATACAAATCATAAACACGTAACTTGTTATAGATGTAATCAATATGAAGACCAGTGAGGGATTTGGTGAGGATATTTGTAAGTTGATTACTTGACTTCACAAATTTTGTAACAATATTTCTTGAAAGTATCTTTTCTCTGACAAAGTGATAATCAATCTCAATGTGCTCAGTCTTTTCATGAAACACTAGATTTAATGTGATATGAAGGGCCTCTTGATTAGCACACGCAAGGTTTACCAGATCATTTTTCAACAATTTTTTGCTCTCTTAGCAACTGTTTGATTCAACTAAACACAATGTCTATATTGAGCAACCACACTCTATTTCTTACTTTTCCACACATCAAATTACCTCTCACTAAAACACAGTATGTAGATGTAGAACGTCTATCAAAGGGTAATCTTGTTCGATCTGCATCTGAATATCCCCTGATATGCTCATGGCCTTGATCCTTGACGAGTAGTCCTTTTCCAAGAGCTTACTTTATACATCAGCGAATACAAACAACCGTATCCTAATGACTATCACAAGGGGAAGCCATAACTTGACTTACAATTCTCAAAGGGAAAGAGATGTCAAGACTATTCACTTTGAGATAATTTAACTTTCCCACCAGTCGACTATACCCTTCAGGATTATTGATTGGCTTTCCTATCTTAGGAGTAGTTTAACATTCGAAACCATAAGGATGTTAACGAGTCTACATCTCATCATTGCTATCTCCTCAAGAATATTTAAGGCATACTTGTGTTGAGATATAACAATACCTTATCTAGACTGAGCAACCTCAATACCTAGAAAATAATTCAGTCTTGTTGAGATCTTTAGTCTGGAAATGCTTAAAGGGATGTTGTTTTAAATTAGTGATACCAGCTTGATCATTGCCAGTGATAACAATATCATCAACATTAACAACCAAAATACACAGATTTGGTGTAGAATGCTGATAAAATACAGCGTGATCAGCTCCACCATGAGTCATGCTGAACTCGTGAATTACTGTGTTGAACTTTCCAAACAAGGCTCAAGGAGTCTGTTTCAGACTATAGAGTGACTTACGCAATCGACATACAAGGCTAGTAGACTTGCCCTAAGCAACAAAACCAGGTGGTTGCTCCATATAGACTTCTTCCACAAGATCACCATATAGAAAAACATTCTTAATATCCAATTGATGAAAAGGCCAATGACGAGCGACTATCATAGATAGAAAAAGACGAACAAATGCTATTTAAGTTACTAAAGCGAAAGCATCACTATAATCAAGATATTTGAGTACATCCTCTGGCAACAAGGCAAGCCTTAAGCCGATCAACCTAATCGTCGGGCCCTATTTTCACTGCATAAACCCAACGGCAACCAACAATAGATTCACTTGCAGGAAGGGAGACAAGCTCCCAAGTACCACTCATATACATAATTAACATCTCATCAATCTTAGCCTGCCTCCATCCAAAATGATAAAGTGCTTCACCTATAGTTTTAAGAATGGAAATAGAGGACAAAAATGATACAAGAGCATAATAGGGTGGTGAGAGACAATGATAACTCAAGAAAGTATAATGTGGGTTAGCATTTCGAGTGGATCGTATACCTTTTTGAAGTGCACTCGGTTGGCTAGGAGGAGCAAGCTCACAATAGGACCAGGGCCTGGCTCATGACATGAATCATTTGGAACTAGTGTTGGACGCGGACAACAATGGTAAGTCAAGGGTGGTGGCACTACAACTGGAAATGTAGAAGTAATTGTAGATTCCTCAAAAGTCGGTACAAGGACCTAAGGTAGAGGTAAGATCTCAAGGACGTCAAGATGATCAAATGGTGTCTAGTAAGGTTGAGACTCAAAGAATGTGACATTGGCGGACATAAGGTGTCAATGAAGATCAGGTGAATAATAACAATACCCTTTTTGAACTCGAGAGTAATCAAGAAAGACACATTTGGGGGCACGAGGGGCTAATTTATCTTTTCCTGAAATTACGAACAAAGCACGTGCTCCCAAAGGCATAAGTAGGTATAGAGTAGAGATGTGACAGTGGAAATAATATGGAATGTGAAACCTAATTCTAAATGGAAGATGAGGGCATTTTATTAATTAAATAACAAGATGCAAGGACTATATCGCCCTAAAAACGTAGCGGAACATAGGATTCAATAAGAAGAGTACGAGTTGTCTCAATAAGATGAGTATTCTTCCATTTTGCTACATTGTTTTGCTGAGGGGTGTACAGACAGGATGTATGGTAAATAATAATTCCTTAAACTTGTGAAATCGAGAGGATAAGTATTCTAAGGCATTATTAGTACGAAAAGTTCGAATAGAAACACCAAACTAATTTTGTATTTTAGCAAAGAAACTTTTAAATATAAAAAACAATTCGAAACGATCTTTTATTAAGAAAATCCAAGTACATCATCACTGAGACTAACGAAATAACGGAATCTTGAGGTTGAACTAACTCTACTAGGACCCCAAATATAAGAATGAACTAAAGAAGAAATAAACTCCGAACGACCCTCAGTACTATGTGAAAATGTAGCATGGGTGTGTTTCCGAAGTTGACATGACTCACAATCTAGTGAGAATAAACTAGACAAACTAGGTACCATCTTTCGCAGTTTGGATAGACTCATATGTCCCAAATGTTTGTGAATTAGGTCTAGAGGATTGGTAACAAAGCATGTTGTTAAGGAATTTGAAGAGGTAAAAAAGAAAAATCCTTGTGATTCATGTCATATGCCAATCATCCGTCATGTTTGCAATCCTGCGTGAGGGAAACATATAAAAAGACTAGACACCACAATGTAAGGCTTGAGTCAAACAACTAATAGATGCCAAATTAAAAGGAGAACCAGGGATATAAAAAACAAAGTCTAGGGTGACAGAAGATAAGGGCTTGGCTTTTCCAATCCCTTTTGGTTTTGTTTGGATCCCATTGGCTAAAGTAATAGCAAGAAGAGATTGTGAATGAACAATATTAGCCAAAAGTGATTTGTTACCAAAAATATGATCAAGAGCGCCCAAGTCCATGACCATGATCCAAGAGTACTAGATTGTGGAACACAAGCAAAAGAATTACCTGCAATAGGAACATTAGGTTGAGAAATTGAGGCTACTAGTGGAGTTGTCTGCTCACTTGCTCGATACTAAAGGAACTCATCATATTCTGCCGAAGCAATCTGAATATTAGTAGATGATTGATTAAGTTGAGCAACAGGAACATTAGGCTAAGCAATAGATATTACTTGTAGAGATGTTTGCTTGCTTGCATGATTTCGAAGGGACTCATTATATTCCTTTATAGTAGTAGGATCACAACGGTGCAGTGAACCATGCAGAGTATGACATATGTTGTGAGTGTGTCCAAGCGTATGACAATAACTACACTTGGATCGAGATTTTCTAAAACAACCTCCTCCTCGTCGATTCTCCATGATATATGTTCGTTTGTCAATAGTTTGAGATGCAAGAATGGAGGGGTCAATGGTGGACGATGAAAATACTTTGTGACTTGGAGGCGCGGCAAGACAAAGTAGACAAGACAACAATTCATCAATTATAGGGACATGACCATGATCCAAGAGTACTAGATTGTGGAACACAAGCAAAAGAATTACCTGCAATAGGAACATTAGGTTGAGAAATTGAGGCTACTAGTGGAGTTGTCTGCTCACTTGCTCGATACTAAAGGAACTCATCATATTCTGCCGAAGCAATCTGAATATTAGTAGATGATTGATTAAGTTGAGCAACAGGAACATTAGGCTAAGCAATAGATATTACTTGTAGAGATGTTTGCTTGCTTGCATGATTTCGAAGGGACTCATTATATTCCTTTATAGTAGTAGGATCACAACGGTGCAGTGAACCATGCAGAGTATGACATATGTTGTGAGTGTGTCCAAGCGTATGACAATAACTACACTTGGATCGAGATTTTCTAAAACAACCTCCTCCTCGTCGATTCTCCATGATATATGTTCGTTTGTCAATAGTTTGAGATGCAAGAATGGAGGGGTCAATGGTGGACGATGAAAATACTTTGTGACTTGGAGGCGCGGCAAGACAAAGTAGACAAGACAATAATTCATCAATTATAGGGATTGTTGGACTAGCTAAGATTTGATCACGTACTAAATCATGAAGTCTAGGAAGTCTAAGGACTAGAAACAACGTATGCCTGTGCTCTTGTTGTTTTTCCACATTCGTAGTGACTGCCATGGATGTTTCAAATTCCACCATGACTGTATGTACCTATCCCAAGTATATAGACATATCGGATTCTTATTTCTTTAAGTTGGTCATTCGAGATATCACATCATAAAATAGAGATATATCAAATGTATAAAGCACAAGTCTTTTCCCAAACTGTATTAATATGTCTGGAATGGACGAAACAAGGGCATCAACTTGGAATCAATAGATTGCTATAGGAGACTACATAATTGAGCATCCACTTTCTCCCATTGTCCTTTTCGTTTACCACACAAACATTATTCGTTAAGTGATCTTGGACACTTTGACCTTGCACCATAACTCAATTGAAGAAGCCCAAGCTAAATAGCTTGAACTTCTCATTAATTGTTCTGAAGTGATCATAGGGCTTGAACTTCCAATCCCCATATTTTTGAAACCAAACATATCACTCCCAAAAGGCGTTTTTTAAAAATTTGATTTGAAATCAGTATCAAACTCGCCGAAAACTACCCATAGTAGTCTAGAAACCCAAATTCTATCAGAAACTACCTGGTAATCGCCGGAATCCTAATTCTGCGATTGGATACAAAAGTGGCCGGGGTTTGGTCGAAATTTTTGGACGACCCCAACAGAGAGAAACAGCTTGAAAAATCAACCGGAGATCACTCACGTGCCGGCGTGTGAGCCAGATCCCGTCGGAAAATTTAGCCTCCCATCGACGCATGAGAGCGCGTGGAGTGAGATCTTCCGGTGATTCTGGCTTGGTTTGGTCGCGGGAGCTTTCCGAGCGTCGTGGTGGTGTTTGTTTTCGCACAACACCCCACAAAAAAGGAACACAAATCAGATCCAAACAGCCACTGGAAAGTGATGCACAGTGGCTCGTTTGTTCCCTTGAATTTTCTCATCGATTTTCTGATACCATGTGAGAAATATAGAAGAAAAATATTACTGTTGAATTGTGTGCATACATTATTACATAGAGACCGTATCTATAGACACTACAATATAATCCTTTACCAAGTAGATACTACATACTATTCCTATTCCAATTCTAAGTAGGATTGTATGTTCCTATTTTAACAGTTTGTGCATTGACTTGCTGCATTTTATTTCAATATTTGTCATCCTAAGATGAATTCTTAATGGTTAATGTGTCGTTACTTCTCTTGGAAGATGGAGGGCTCAGTATAAGCAGTTCTCACAGTCGAGACCCTTTGTTCTTGTTTAGAGCTTACCTAAAAGTTATGGTTCATCTTCTTCTGGCCCATTTTATATGCTCACTCCTATTTGATGTGCAGAATGTACCTTCCATTTCAAAAACAAAGACGAGGAGATTTGTACCAGTTAGTTGATGTTGACAGATTGAACTCCACGGGGGCCAACTGAGGTGCATTCCATATCGCATGGAAATGAAATAATCTAGAATTGATCAGTGATAAGAGAGTGATCCATCGAATGGCAAAAACGACACGATTGCATATGTTGTTACAATGCTCAGTTATATGGCTCATTTCTCTTCTGAAAGTCGTTATGGACTCCAAATTACTACCCCTTAGATTTTGCCTGCACTGATGCACCATTTTGACGTGTGTGAAACTGCAATAAAGGCTCGTTTTGTTTGATTTCTTTTCTAGTTTCTTTGTTTTGATTATTGAGAAATTCCTTGTGCTTTTAGCTGGTCCAACTCCAGTTGGTGCACTGGTTTGCAACTGGGGTGAGCATGGACCCGCGCCTCTATTCTTGTCCCACGAAGATACCTGGCATTAACTTTTTCTATCTTCTTTTTGGTTGGTTTAGATGAAATTTGTCAACCACAATCTATTGAAATTATCCCAGAGAATTAACCTAGACACTTCAACTAGAACTAGTGTGCTCATGATTT
>JAPFFP010000099.1:3293963-3308174 GCA_026153255.1 Solanum medicagineum
TGGGGGCTTGACTCAAGGGGTCCTTATATAAAGTCTTGGTCTCTTAACTATGTGCCACCATAGGTTTATATTATTTACCTAAATGGGCTTTAATAGTGGATCCATCTAGGACAAGTTACCCACTATGTAAGGTCAAGTATAGTTTACCTTGACAAGTAGACCACACCTTCTCAGATGGGTGACATACATCGAGATTTCAAGTAGTAGGTCACTTGGTCTTATTTGTCGGTTAAGGTCTCCTCCCACATATGTATGCTATGTTCTACAAGTTCATGATCTACATTCATGTTTTAACTCAAGCATTGATCATACATGTCATATTGAGATTATATCTATTGATTATGATCATGCATCTTGAATATTATAGGTTATGTCGTTGTTGCATTGCACCTCACATACTTAGTACATTCCAAGTACGAATGCATACTCTATGACTACATGATATCACTATTTAGGGACTGGAGCTCCTATTGATCCTCCTCCTCCACGTAGCTAGAAAGATTCTTGAAGACTACTACTGGTGAGTCCTCCACTCTGGGGATGAGATTCCACTTACTTTCATGCTTTTGTTAAGACTTGTTTCATATTTTTGATAATTATCTTTGAGGGTGAGCTCCGGAGATGTCTAGGCCTGCGCTCCATCTAAAGTAGAGGTGATGTTAGATATGGATTTCATGTATTGAGCTTGACTCCTATTTTTCTATGTTACTATGTAAGAATTCCCTTAGTCCCTTATTTGCCTCGATGCTCTTTTATTCGATGATGAGATAGAATTCCTAACTCCTGCTTCCCTTAAACCCTTTTGTTACTTATTGTCTATTTTTGCTTCCGCAACCAAGGATGTGTAAATGATATGCTAAGAGGCTTGTTTGAGGTCCCTTTGGGTTCCTCATTTGCCGTGTCATATCCAGGCCCTATGATTGGGTCATGACAAGTTTGGTATTAGAGAACTAGGTTGTTAATAGTCCTCAAAAATCCAGCACACCACATCAAGTAGACTCTTATGCATGGTTGCGAAGTGTGCTACAACTATGTATAAGAGGTTATGAGGCATTTTAGGAAATGGTTCACTCCTTCATGATCTATGCCGTGGTTTAGATAAGGTTTGCTTCCCTAACGTGCGCTCTTTTACTCTTTTAGCTCATGCCGCTACCAAGAGAAAGGACACGGAGGGCTTGCATGCGCGAGGAGGGTTTGTCTCATTCAGCTCCCCAAAGAGGGGATGCACATGTCAAATTTAGGAATGTCATTACCATTTTGGCACATGCCATGACTACTCAATTAAACCAAGGAGCCCAAGATCCTCATGATCCTACTCCAGACTCAAGGGTGAGGGACTTTACTAGGATGAACCATCCTGAGTTTCATGGTTCCAAAATGGAGGAAAATCCCCAAGAGTTCATTGATAAGATGTATAAGGTGCTTGCTATTATAGGTTGAGTTCGGAGGAGAAGGACGAACTTGCGACCTACCAACTCAAGGGTGTTGCACAAATTTTGTTCACTCCATAAAAGTTAGAGAGGGGGAACAATGATCCCATCCCATGGGAGGAGTTCTAGGTCGCCTTCCTTAGTTGATTCTTCCCTATTGAGTTCAAAGACGCAAAGATGATGGAATTCATAAATCTCAAACAAGGATCCATGAGTGTGAGGGAGTATGCCCTCAAATTCAACAAGTTCTCAAAGTATGCTCCTCACTTGGTTACCGATCCTAGGGCAAGAATGAAGAAGTTTGTGTCGAGGGTATCTGACTTGGTGGATGAAGAATGTGGAACCACTATGATTGTGGGTGACATGGACTTGTCTCGCCTCATGACCTACGCTGAACAACTTGAAGGGGAGAAGCTTAGGAGGAGGAGAAGTGGTGAATCCAAGACGACTCAGTTTAATTGTGGCTTTCAAGGTGCTAAGGGTGGTTGTTTCCAACAAGGTCACAATTTCCAAGGTCAAGGGTTCTCCAATGCTCCAAATAAAAGGTTTGATAATACCGGGGTGCCCAACCCAAGGTTTCAAGGTGACAATGGTGGGATGACTCTCCTATGGTGCCAAAGGTATGGAAGAAACTGTGGTGGCCCATGCTTGAAGGATTTTAATACTTGCTATGGGTGTGGGAAGGTAGGCCACATGATTGTTGATTTCCCCTATACTCAGAGTAAGGATGGTCGTACTCAAGGCCAAGGTGCTCATGTGGGTCAAAAGGCAAAGGAGGCCAACAAAGGGGTGTTCCATGACATAATCGGTTATATGCTCTCCAAGGAAGAGAAGGAGTGGATGAGGTGCCCGATGTTGTTATCGGTATGTTAAAGGTTTTTGATTATGATGTGAATGTTTTATTAGATCCAGGTGCCACTCTTTCCTTCACTACTCCTTTTGTTGCTAATAAGCTTCACGTGTGTTCCGAATTGTTGTGTGAATCCTATGAAGTTTCTACTCCCGTTGGTGAGTCCAGTATTGTTAGAAAAGTCTATAGGCATTGTCTCATATCGATTGAAATGACCCCAAAAGGTGCCTAAAAAAGTGCCTTGGAAGTGCCCGTAATCTTGTTTTCCATATATCTAAAAATCCATTGGTTATTTTGAAAATTCGGCTTCATATTCTTTTTCACAGGGTCCAAATTAGGGTGACAAGGGTCTAACCTCGATTTTAAAGCAAAAGAATCAAATTATGAAATTTCACTTGGTGCGATTTCAAGAGAGCCTCCGCGTCCTCTCCACGACACGGATATGTGTATTTCCTGCACTGTCTTTCCTAGTCCATCCATAATTTCCTAAGTGTTGGGCCTATTGTTTCCCAAATGTATTCTTATCTATACTTAGTCAAATTTCACCCTCATATTCCCCAAAACATTTCCCAACACACACTAAAACACTTAGCCTTATTTTTACTACCAAATTCAAGACCCAAAACCCTCATCCAAAGTTAAGGATCCTCTTCAAGCTTCAAGCCTCCATCTTCAACCTTCATCAAGAACTTCTTCAAAGCTAAGGTATGTGGTGTTGAACCATTGGGTCCCTTCACCCATGGTGCCTAAGTCTCCTTTTTACAAATATTGCATAATTTAAAGTTGATTTTACATGTGGGTCTTATATATTAAGAAATTTACTTCATAGTGATTTTAGTTCATAAAAGTACAGTTGTTTTAGCATGTTTTGAGCTCTAAATCTTGGATCTAATGTTGGATTTGATGAGGGGTTTCGATACGAATATCTTGGGGGTTTTGCAAGGTGTTGATTGATGGTTTTAAAACAGATTTTCTAGAATGATTTGATGTCTAAATTTCATGGTCTTTTACCCCCACTACACACCCCCAAGGTGTCTAATAAAATGTCCGGTTATGGTTTCTTGAACAATTGAAGGTTCAAAGTATGAGATATGATATGACTGATATGATGATGAAATGAGCTTATGTAATGATTCATCCTATATGAAGTGTTGCACTAGAGCATATGATGGATTCTATATAAAGTGTAGAACTCGACCATGCCCAATCTGTGGGGTCTAGCGCCCAGATAACCTAGTGAAGGGTTTGTACTTCTCCACCTAGTGATGGGGCGGCATCACACTAACCTAGATAGGGGTTAGTACTCATCAACCTAGATAAGGGTTAGTACTCATCTACCTCGGTGATGGAGCGGCATCATCACCAACCTAGATCAGGGTTAGTACTCATCCACCTAAGTGATGGGGTGGCAACATCACTGACCTATCAAGAGGTTCATACTTTAGAAATCTTACTTGGTCTCTTCTACACATATGATATTCTATATAAGCGTAGATCACCTAAGCATGTTTTATTTATGCATTGATCATACATGACATATTGCTATATCATGCCTGTTGCCTATTGTTATGCATGTTGAATATGAAGCTTGTCTCTTGTTGCATTGCATCCTACATACTTAGTAATTCAAAAACATACTAACGCATACTCTTGCCTACATGATATCACCATGTAGGAGCCGGTGCCCAAGTTAATCATCCTTCTCCTCCACGTGGCTAAACAGTGCTATCCCAAGCTTATTAGTGAGTCCTCCATTTCAGGGACTTTAGTTTATGTTTTCCTCTTATCTATGTATTGAGACACTATCTTATGTTCTATTTGACTATTAGGGTGAGCCTGGTTACCTTGTCTTGGCCCTCGCCCTATCTGTGTATTTAGAGGTGTTTGTTGGACAAGTTATGTATTACATTTGAACTTTAACTCATTTATGTTATTTACGTATTGCACTCTCTCTTTCTCCCTTAGTCGCATTTCCCCTTGTTCATGTTTCTTATGATGTTTTATATTGTTTTCACGACCAAGGATGTGTAATGATATGCTATGAGGCTTGTTTGGGGTTCCTTCGGGTTCCCCATTCGTCGGTCACATCTAGGCCCTAGGCTTGGGTCCTGACAAAATATTCCATAAAGTCTTGCCTTGTGATTTTGTTGAACTTGAGATGGTGGATTTTGACATTATTCTTGGGATGGATCAGTTACATGCATATCATGTTTCCATTGATTATAGTACTTGTAAAGTTAGGTTCCAAATTCCTAAGGAGCCCGTCTTTGAGTGGGAAGGTCATAACTCAGGTGGTTAAGGGTAGGTTCATCTCTTGTATTAAGGACCAAAAATTGATTTCTAAGGGTTGAATTTACCATCTTGTAAGGGTTAGGGATATTGAGTCTAAAGTCCCTCCTATTGAGTCGGTTTCGATGGTGAATGAGTTTCTCGATGTCTTTCTCGATGTCTTTCCAGATGAACTTCCCGGTGTTCCTCCTGAAAAGGAAATAGATTCTGGTACAGACCTCCTCCCTGATACATAACCTATTTCCATTTCCCCTTACCGTATGGCCCTAGTGGAGTTAAAGGAGTTGAAGAGCCAATTGAAGGATTTATTGGAAAAGGGTTCCATAAGGCTTAGAAAGTCACCTTGGGGTGCATGGTGTTGTTTGCAAGAAAGAAAGATGGTTCATTTAGAATGTGCATCGACTATCGACAACTCAATAAGGTCACTATACAAAACACGTATCATCTACTAAGGATAGATGACCTATTTGATCAACTACAAGGGGCTAGTTACTTTTCTAAGATTGATCTTCGGTCCGGGTACCACCAAGTAAGGGTGAGAGAGTGTGATATTCCCAAGATGGCTTTCCGGACTAGGTATGGGCATTTTGAATTTATGGGGATGTCCTTTGGCTTAACTAATGCACCGGCAGTGTTTATGGATCTCATGAATAGGGTCTTTAAACCCTACCTTTACATGTTTGTGATAGTCTTCATAGATGACATATTGATTAATTCTTGAAGTGAACAAGGGCATGTGAATTTTGAGGGATGAGAGGTTGTTTTCTTAATTTGATAAATGTGAATTTTGGTTGAAAGAGATTGCACTCCTAGAGCATGTGGTGTCGGAAGATGGAATTAAAATGGACCCCAAGAAGACAGAAGTGATAAGGAATTGGCCTAGGCCCTTGACTCTGATAGATATTAGGAGTTTCTTGGGTTTGGCGGGGTACTACCAGAATTTTGTGAATGGTTTCTCCTTAATTGCTTCCCCTATGAAAAAATTGACACAAAATAAGGAAAAATTTTTCTGGATAGATGAATGTGAAAGAAGTTTTCAAACATTGAAGGACAAGCTTATCTCCGCTCCTATTTTGGCTTTACCGGAAGAGCTAGAAGGGTTTGTGGTTTATGTACATGCTTTAAGGATTTGTTTGGGGTGTGTATTGATGCAAAACGGCAGGGTTATATCATATTCTTCTCGGCAACTAAAAGTGCATTAGCGTAATTATTCCACCCATGATCTTGAATTAGCGGCCGTGGTATTTTCTTTAAAAATATGGCATCATTATTTGTATGGGGTTCATGTAGATGTATTCACTGATCACAAGAGTCTCTAATATATGTTCACAAAAAAGGATCTTAATTTGAGACAAAGAAGGTAGTTAGAACTCCTTAAGGATTATGACATAAATTTGCACTCTCACCCCAGCAAAGCAAATGATGTGGCTGATGCTCTATGTAGAGTGTCCATGGGGAGTGTAACTCATATTGATGATGGCAATAAGGGGGTGGCTAGGGAAGTTCACTGGTTGGCTAGGTTGGGAGTTAGGTTGAATAAAGTTGAAAATGGAGGTGTAGTGGTTATTGATGGTTCCAAATATTCTTTGATTGAAGAGGTTAAGTCCAAACAAGACCTTTACCCCGCCTTACTAGAATTGAAAGCTTTGGTGAAAGATGGTAGGTAGAGGTTTTCTCCCAATGGGGAGATGGTGTTCCTAGGTACTTAGGTAGGCTATGTGTGCCTAATGTTGATAGCTTGAGGGAGTTGATTTTGAAGGAGGCACATAATTCGTCCTATTCTATTCACCCCCGTTCCACAAAAATGTATAGAGACTTGAGGAAGGTTTATTGGCAGGGTGGTATGAAAATGGATATTTCCAAGTTCATAGTCGGTTGTCACAATTTCCAACAAGTCAAAGCCGAACATCAAAGGTCAGGTGGCCTAGCCCAAGACATAGAAATTCCTACTTGGAAGTGGGAAGAGATCAACATGGATTTTGTGATTTGGTTGCCAAAGACTAGAAAGCACTTTGATTCAATTTGGGTTATGGTTGATAGGATGACAAAGTCGACTCGCTTTTTACCGGTTAAAACAACTTATGGTGCCAAGGATTATGCCAAGTTATATATTCATGAGTTGGTTAAGTTGCATGGGGTGCTATTGTCTATTATTTCGGATCGTGGTGCTCAATTCACTTCTCATTTTTGGAGATCCTTCCAAAGGGATCTTGGTACCAAAGTTAAGCTTAGCACGATCCTCAAACGGATGGCCAAGCCAAGAGGACAATTCAAACTTTTAGGATATGCTTAGGGCTTGTGGTTTGGTGTTCGAAGGTAGTTGGGATGAACATCTTTGACTTATTGAGTTTGCTCACAACAATAGCTACCACTCTAGTATTGGCATGACTCCCTTTGAAGCCATATATGGTAGGTGATGTAGATCACCGATTGGGTGGTTTGATGTGGGGGAAATGGCTTTGTTAGGTTCGGATTTAGTTATCAAAGCTTTGGCAAAGGCGAGGTTGATAATAGAGAAATTGAAGATCACTCAAAGTAGACAAAAGTCCTACTTCGATGTGAGAAGGAGAACCTTGAGTTTATTGTTGATGATTAGGTATGCTAGAAGGTCTCACCCATGAAGGGTGTGTTCCAGTTTGGAAAGAAAGGGAAATTGAGCCTAAGGTTTGTGGAACCCTATAGAATTATGAGGAGAATTGGTAAGGTTGCCTATGAATTGGAGTTGCCTAGGGATATGAGTATGGTTCATCCATGTGTCTATATTAAGAAAGTGTGTTGGTGACCATAGTGTTATTGTACCCTTAGAGGTTGTGGGTTGATCACACTCAAACAGTACCTTTCACTTTGATGATAAGACGATCGTTGTCAAATATAAAACCTAACCATAGGTTAGGGTCAAATCCCAAGGGAATAGCCGCATTGGTTCACCAACAATCATTTCAAGCATCAATTAACTCTATTCTCAATCAAAGCGGGGGGGGGGGGGGGGGGGGGGGTTGAATTGATTTATAAGAAATTAAAACTATACTAACAAAGCAAAGAGACAATCGAATGGAAGAGAAACTTAGGAAATTATGTTCCCTATGATTCACTAAATCAAACACCACGGATAACACTACCTAAATTAAGACATTGCATGCAGGACGCTAACTTAGGTTCTTCCAACCCTTGGGCAAAAGTGAAGGTCGAATTTCACTATGGCGCTTGGCCAGCTACCATAGTGTGTGAAGTAACCGTTACCTATTGTCTCAGTTGTCACGACCCATGCTTAGGGCCTAGACATGACACTGCGATGGGAACCTGAAGGAACCCAAACAAGCCTGTTAGCATATCAATCACACATCCTTGGTCACGAAAGCAAAGAAAACAACCACAAGAGATAATATAAAAAGGGAAAGCGGGACTAAGGGAATCTTTGATAGCATAAAACATAGAAGAGTCAAAGCTCAAACCATAAGTACGTCATTTGTTCCAATAACACCTCTAAATATACATTGGAGCGGGGCCAAGACACTTTCCGCGCTCACCCTCATAGTATTAAATGTTCAACATAGAGAAATAACATAAGCAAGAGTAGCATAGCTAGTGTCCCCGAACTTGAGGACTCACCAATGCTTATCTCCCAGATCACCAAGACTAGCCACGCGGAGGGTGATCAAAAGGTGCTCTGATTCCTACATGGTACCATCATGTAGGCATAGAATATACGTTAGTATGTTTGAATGAACTAAGTATGTAGGATGCAATGCAACAAGATGTAAGTCAATATAGTCAAAATGCATAGTTATAAGCAACAGATAAGTATAATATCAATATGGCATTCATGATCAATGCTTGAAGTAAAATATGCTTGTAAATCATTCAACTTGCATAATACATATGTCGGAAAAGACCTCAACTGACATAGAATAAGACCAAGCAAGCTACAACTTTGAATCCTGATGATTATCCCTCATCGGTAAAGAGGTGGTATACTTGCCAAGGTAAACCACACTTCCAACTTAAGGGAACATGACCCAATTTCGTATGAAGTATCCTTCCTTACAGGAACATGACCCAATTTCAGAAAGGATTTCATCAAGAAACTTCACCTTACGAGAACACGACCTAATTTCGAGAAGAACCTCAAAAGAAAGTGTACTAAATGGATCCACTAGTAAAGCAAGGGTAAAGTATACTGCTATGTTGGCACATAGTTTGAGGAAAGAGAGAAAACTCTCCATCTATCGGTGCTAAGCCTAATCCCATGGAATAATTAAAATAGTCATAACTTTAATAACTTATAATGAACATAGATATATTATATGAGCAGCTCTAAAACATCTTTGACTTCTAATGGTGAGCCTAACTTTAAGACATAAGAATAGATCATCATCAAATATTACCCTTGCATTAACATCAAAGGCTCGCAAAAGATAAAATCTTTGAAAAAGGACTTAATCCATCATTACAACATCATAACCATTTTCATGAATTCAATACATTCTTTGAAAGCCCAAAATCATCATAAAGTCACTTGACTCATAATTCATGCAATAGATCATCAATAACTTTAAGAATCCTTGAAAAGGCATTTTATCAAACACTTAGTGGATGTGCAATGCTAGTTCAAAATCATGCAATTCAAGAATGTAATAATATGAGAAAACTCAATATAAATCTACCCACCAACACATAGTAAGACCCGCATGTAAGATACCTTAAAATCCATCATCAAATCTCATAATAGACCATAGTTTCATGGCTCAAAACATGCATAGTCAAAATAGACAAAACCTATTTATAGTACAAGCACAAAATAGATAGTCATACATATTTAATCAACATTTCATAAAATCTCAACAAATTTCATGCTTATAATCCCTAATAGAAGATACCCATAGTTAATACAACTTAAAAACATGCAATTTTCATAAAATAGGAAGATTGGGCTCCATGGGTGAAAGGACCCAATGGATGAAACCCACATACCTCAAACTTCATTTTTTTTAATGTAGTCTTGAAGGAAGCTTGTAGATGAGATTTGGAATTGAGCTTAGGACACTTGAATTTTTGATGAAATGTGTGGTTAAGTGTTAGAAGAGGGTTTTGAGAGTGTCTTGAGTGATATAGAGCTGAAAAATGGCTAAGAATAGGTGTTTTTACGCATAGGACGGCATGGGCCCAAGACCCAAATGCCTTAGGCCAAAACAGAAATTTGAGGCACAAATAACACTGATCCGTACCCCTGGCGCGTCGCGGCCAGGGCACGGATCGTCACTGGAATCCACAAATTTGGAATATCAAATTTGTGCTACATATGATCTAAAATCAGGATTATACCTATTTTCTACTCAATTTTACCCCCTGATCACGAATATGAATTTGGATTTTTGATATGAAGCACGCATTTTGAGATATATGGAAATTACAATTATGGGCATCTTTGAGGTACATTTTTGGGCGTTTTTGGGCCGTTTCAATATATCATCCTTTGGAACATTTGTCCCTGAATGTCATAACAGTGTACATAAGAGAAGTAATCATAAAGATTTTAGCCCAACATGAATGCAACAAATGCATTTAAATATCATTTTAAAATTTTCAACATAAATATCAAAATCACCATAAATTTGTCAACATAAACATAAATGCATGCAAATGACATAAAGCGCTGAAAATTAAGTTTTGAAATCATAGAAAGGTCTTAGTTTTGCTATCTTAAGTTTGAATAGAATGAAAGAGGTACGAATATCGCTTCTTCATGTACGCTCCGGCTCCCCAAGTGACTCTTCTGACTTGACGATTCTTCCAAAGGACCTTGACGAACTCTACATCCTTATAATCAACCTTTCCACATATCCATTCAATATCTCCACCGGAACCTTCTCATAAGTCAACTCATCCTTTACAATACCCACAACCTCAAAGAGTCCTATAGCACTTAGGCCACCAACACATCTCCTCAACATAGATACATGAAAGACCGGATGAACCATATCTATTTCTATAGACAATTCCAATTCATAAGCAACTTCACCAATTCTCCTCAACACTCCATGAGGACCCACAAACCTTCCCTTTCTTGCCAAATTGGGTCACACCCTTAAGGGGTGGGACTTTCAAGTTAAACCAATCAATAACACAAGCACACCAGACCTACCTTAGTACCTAAGGACACCATGTCCCCCTTGGGAGAAAACCTCCACTTCACCATCCTCTACCAAAACATTCAACTCTAGCAAGGCGGAATCAAGGTCCTGCTTTAACTTGACCTTTTCAACCAAAGAAGATTTAGAACTATCAAAACCATTATATTACCATTCTCAACTTCACCCAAACTCATATATTCCCAACCTAGCCAACAGGTGTACTCCTCTAATCACCCCTTATTACTCCACAACTTCACTTTTCATAAGTAATCACCCCTTGTTACCCCACAACTTCACTTTTCATATTTAGCAATCAACCTCTCATCTCTCAAGAGTTGTAACACCACCCTTCAGTGATTCACATGATCCTCCTCGCTATTGGAAAAGATTGAGATATCATCAATAAAACCCACCACAAACAAATCAAGGTAGGGTTTAAAGACCCTATTCATGACACCCATAAACGTTTTCGGTGCACTAGTCTAGCCGTAAGTCATTACCACAATTCAAAATACCCATTCCTAATTCGAAAAAAGTCGTCTTGGGAACATCACGCTTTCTCACCCTCACTTGGTGGTACTCACACCAAAGAACAATCTTTGAAAGGTGACTAGCCTCTATCAGGAAGGACATCAGGATCCTCATTAACCATGGGAACCGACTTTATAAGAAGGACTTTGGACTCAACATCCGCAACCCTTACAAGATGATAAAGACAACCCTTAGGAATCAACCTTTGGGCTTTAAGACATGAAATGAATCTACCCTTGACCATCACATTACTACTCTCCCGCTCAAGAATGGGCTTATTAGGGACATGGGAATCTAACTCTACAAGTTCTACAATCAACAAAAGCATGATATGCATGTAACTAAACCACCCCAGGACCTCCAAACCCACCATGCCAAGTTCAACAAAATCACTAGACAAGACTTTATGTAATAAGGACATGGGACAGTCCCCTATAGACTTTTCTAGCAACAATAGACTCACCAATGGGGGTAGACACCTAAGAATTTCACATAGCAATTCGGGACACACATGAAACTTACTAGCGACAAAAAGGAATAATGAAAGAAATAGAGACTCTCGGACCTATCAAAGCATGCACATCAAAATCAAAACCCTTTAACATACCTTTGAAGCACCATGCCAAGTTAGTGACCTCTAGAGGGGTATGGTTGCGCACGTCAAGGGTCATTCTAATAGTCCTTAGTAACCCATAGACAATGTCTGGACTCGTGATCCTTTGCACCACACATAGAACATGCACTTGAATCGGCCAAACAATCTCTCAAATGGTATTTCCGATACATGTAGCACGGAGGAGAAACTTGAACACCAACGCCCTTACCCTTCCTTTGAGCATATGGACATTCAATAATATTTTGGCCTATCTGGCCACACCTAAAGCATGCACCCATATTCCTCAGATATGTGCCACCATGTTTCCTCCCACATTTTGGGCACCTAGGACGAGTCACTTCAATATTGACCCCTTCACATTAGACCCTTCCACTGGGAAATCTCTCATCTTATGCGCAACACTGCCACACTTGAAGCAACTCTCAGTGTCCTACTAAACATTCCCCTTGATGCTTCTTGCCACACCCTTGACAAATGACGAAATGGACGCTTTTCTTTTTGTATTTAGGCACCGGTAGTCTAGTAGAAGATGAAGCACCCTCAACTCGGGCTCTCTTAGCCTTTCTCTTCCCCTTATCATTTGCAACCTCAAGGGTGCCCACCGATTGGTTGAGTTGGGCAGTCACAACTTTGGCCAATATCTATAGAGCATTGCGAACCTCCACATTGGAAATGTGACCATCCTGAATAACTTGAGACATGTTCTGAGATGCAAAAGGTTAAGAATAAGGAATAAGTCTTAGGGGAACCTAACTCTATCACACGACATAGATGATGAAGAAGTGAAACATTTCCTAAAACGGCTCAGAGCCTCCCCTTCATAGTTGTGGTGCACTTCACAATAATGAATAAGACTCTAATCAACGCAGTGTGTTAGATTCCGAGGACTATCAACAACCTAGTGCTCTGATACCAAGTTTGTCACCACTCAAGCCTAGGGCCTAGATGTGACACTATGAAGGGAACCGAAAGGAACCCAAACAAGTCTCTTAGCATATCAATCACACATCCTTGGGTGCAGAAGCAAAGAAAACATCCACAAGAGATAATATAAAAAGGGAAAGCGGGAACAAGGGAAGTCTTTGATAGCATAAAACATAGAAGAGTGAAAGCTCAAAGCATAAGTACACCATTTGTTCCAACAACACCTCTAAACATAGATTGGAGCAGGGCCAAGACACTTTCTGGGCTCACCCTCATAGTATTAAGAGTTCAACATAGAGAAATAATATAAGCAAGAGTAGCATACCTAGTGTCCCCAAACTTGAGGACGCACCAAAGCTTATCTCCCAAAATGCGAAAACTAGCTACACGGACGATGATCATGAGGTGCTCCAGTTCCTACATGGTAACATCATGTAGGCATAGAGTATGCTTTAGTACGTTTGAATGTACTAAGTATGTAGGATGCAATGCAACAAGACGTAAGTCAATATAGTCAAAATGCATAGTAATAGGCAATAGATAAGTATAATATCAATATGACATGCATGATCAATACTTGAAGTAAAAGATGCTTGTAAATCATTCAACTTGCATAGAACATAATACATATGTGGAAATAGACCTCAATCGATAAAGTATAAGACCAAACGAGCTATAACTTGGAATTCACTGATTACCCCTCATCGGTAAAGAGGTGATCTACTTGCCAAGGTAAACGATACTTCAAATCTACGGGAACATGACCAATTTCGTATGAAGTAACCTTCCTTACGAGATATGACCTAATTTCAGAAAGGATTTCATCAAGAAACTTCACCTTATTGGAACACGACCCGATTTCAGGAAGAACCTCAAGAGAAAGAGCACTAAATGGAACCACTTGTAAAGCAAGGGTAAAGTATACTCCTATGTTAGCACATAGATTGAAGAAAGAAAGCAAGCCCTCCATCCATCGGTGCTAAGCCTAATCCCACAGAATAATTGAAATAGTCATAACTTTAATAGCTTATAATGAACATAGAGATATTATATGAGTAGCTCTAAAACATATTTAACCTCTAATGGTGAGACTAACTTTAAGACATAAGAATAGATCTTCATCAAACAATACCCTTGCAATAACATCAAAGCCTCGCAAGAGGTAAAATCTTTGAAAAAGGGCTTAATCCAGCATTAAAACATCATAACCATTTTCATGAATTCAATACATCTTTTGAAAGACCAAAATCATCATAAATTCAATTGACTCATAAATCATCCAATGGATCATCAATGACTTTAAGAATCCTTAAAGAGGCATTTTATCAAACACTTAGTGGGTGTGCAATGCTAGTTCAAAATCATGCAATTCAAGAGTGAAATAATATGAGAAAACTCAATGTAAATCTACCCACTCTAACACATAGTTAAACTCTCATG
>JAPFFP010000099.1:3326969-3341807 GCA_026153255.1 Solanum medicagineum
TAAGGTCCAAGACAGATGGCCTTGGACCGAACAAGCAAAAACTGGCAAAATATGTATAGGTCCGTGCCCTGGCTACATCGCACCAGGCGCGCGGATCGATTTTAGAAATTATCATTTTTGGAAAATCAAATTTTGTTATGGTTGCTCAAAAATTGGGGTTATACTAATTCCCTACTCAATTTTGCTCCCTGATTTTGATATCACGCGCAGATTTTAATATATGAAAATTACGATTATAAGCAATTCTGAGGCACATTTTTGGGCACTTTTTTTGGGGTCCTTTCAACCGTTACCTTATCCAGGGTGATTACAACAAAAATAGCCTACCCATAGGGTTTATTTGATACCAAGATTGATTCCCCTATCCCCTATCCTTGCTCCCTTGCTTGACCAATCCTCACCCAATTGTTTGTACAAGTAGTGTTAGATTAGTTTCCCCCCAATTAAGTTAGAACCCTTGCTTGGTACTCGCTTGTCAAGTCAAAATCTAGTAGCCATAGGTCCTTGCTCCGTTCATTTGTCGACACATTATTCCCTGTGGGGTTCAACCCCGACTTTTAGAATTGGGTAATATGCCGATGATGACCGCCCCTTCTGGTTTTGAGTAGTCGAGTTGAGCGACATAAAAAATGGAGTTATTGCTGTGGATCAATAGGCATATTATGTTGATTTAGAACTTTAGGTCTACTCTTTTTGATTTGGCTAGTGAGTACTTCTTTTTTATTTTATTTTTTTTCTTTTTGTTGTATGGCTAATTGTGATGAACACCTGCTTGTGGAATGTAAGTCCTTTTTCTATCTCTTTAGGAGTATTACACTTTGTGAGGAGCCAAATGGTGTTGAGGAAGTAAGTAGAGATGAGAGTGTTGTGAGCCAATGTTGTGAGTCAATATTGTCTCATTGACTTAAATCTTAGACCTGCCAAAGAAGTGGCCCAAAGATAGCAATTGCCCAACACGAGGGATGATCTCAAGAGCTTCTTGTTAGAGGTTTTGACTTGGACTAGTTTGAATGGGAAATTGATGTTTTGGAGGTTGAATTGAAACTAAGCAATGAAGTAAGTGTGACTATTGAACGTAAATTAGTGCACGAGCCTATACAAATAGGTTTAGAGGTAGATAGCTTGCCCCCAGCTCAAAGGTGGGAAACTATGAGTTGGAGTCTTAAATAAAAGGAGAGGAGCTTGATAAGGAAGAGGTATGGAGCCTATGCATTTCTTCAAGCCCAATAATCATCCAAGAGGCCACAATTTAAGACATGATACTTAAGGACCAAGAGCAAGCCATGGACATCTTAAATGGCAACTTTGGTTCATTTGAAGTTGGGTGTGTTTCTTACTTGGAGGCCACAAGGCGTAGGGCTCAATTTGAAGAAGAACTCTTGACAATCCCATATATTTCCAAGGACCTAAAAGGGACATTGATGAAAGTTGGGTAGACAATTCCAGTCCTCAAAATGGAGGGACCGGTGGAAAATGTTGACAGTCTCTCGTCACTCTCCTCATGAGCTCAAATGGCTAATCATCTTGAAAATGGGGTGGAAATTCATTGCCTCAAAGTGGAAACATAAATGGGTGGTGACTCAATTTTTATTCATATGCTAATAAATTCTTGTATTTTAAATTTTTAGTAGCTTCTTAATTTCTATTTTTGATTTTTGCTTAACCCTCACAATTTTCGAGTCTTTGGTAGTGGCATTGCACAAGTTATGAACTACAAAGATGATTAGAATTGAAGAAGTGGGTGGAAGTACCAAAAAAAATTGGCAAAAGGATGAAAATAGGTCGTTTTGACCTCATTTTGGGCCAGGCATCGCCCATTGCACAAGGGCGAACTGCAAATTTGGGCCTGGGATTGCCTAAAGTTGAAGAAAATTAGCTCTGTTCTAGCACCTTGTTGATTTTCACGATGGCGGTCAAGGTGCCGCAATCGCAGAATGCACAAGGGCGATGAGGCACAATTGCACCTACAGGTCTGTGAATGTGGAGAAATAACGAGTGCAGTTAAATTAAAAGACAAGTCACTTGTGACTTTGTCCTTCATACACAAAAAGGGAGAGCACAAGTGAAAGGTACTCTAACAACCCTTTCAACTCAAAAAATATTAAAGGGAATCCCTTAAAGCTCTCCTATTCTGCATCCTTTTTGGTCATTTTCTCCAAGGTATGCCATTTTACTTCATCTTCATGCACTTTCATCAATGGTAATCGATGCAGCTGAAAATTTCCATGACTATGTAATGCTTCATAGCTAAAATTCTCATAACCTAGTTGTGGAATATTGAAATTCAAGTGTTCTTGTCCATTGTTGCGTTTTGGGGAAAAAGTTTGTTACTATGGTGTACTCCCTCTAGGAACTTTTGGAGGCGATTTCTGAGCCTAAATGTATAAAACTAAAGTGGATTTTCATGCTAGACTGTACATTGTAGCTTGGGGAGTGATTGTATGTTGGTGGGGAGGAAATGGGGGAGGGGGTGGTGGTATTATTTTGTCAAAATTTTGATTCAATTGTGTGCCCTCTATGTGCTTGATGAAATGCCTCTTTGAAATTTGAATTCTGGTAACCGCTGCTCTCCGCGAGCGTGGACGCTAAGCTGCGAATGCGGATGTTCTGGGAACTCTCTATTCTTTGTGAATGGGAATACCCCTCTACTGATGCGAAAGCATAGAGTAACTTGAACTCCGCGATCACGCTTGAGTAGCTATGAACGCAGAGACCAGATATACACTATTTCAGCAACAAAATTGCTTCACTGTTTGATCCAAATTACTTCCAAATAACTTTCTTGGTTTAAAACTTTGCTAACACATGATTTGAATGTCTATAAGATGTTTTTGTTGTGTTAGTTTTGATTCTAGGTCTAAGTTGGTTGGTAATGAATCTCGAGCAAACACTTCATGAGAATGAAATCTTTCCAGATGTGAATGAAGATGCCTACTTTGATCAAAGCCAATTCTTCTCAGTCAAATGTGCCCAAAAATATGATGAGTATTTGGGCCATCCTCTGATACAAGAGAGGGGGATTTGTTTGGACAAAGTGGAGGAGAATACGAGGATTTCTTAGACCGACTTCAGAATTTGGGTTGGCTATGGTTCGCTGATGACCTATCAAAGCCAATTAGACCATGGTTGCCGAGTTCTATGCCAATGCCTCAGAGACTATCTTTGGAGAGGAAACAACTACCATGATCCGAGGAGTGAGAGTTGATTTGAGCCCAATGATTATCAATACAATTTACGGGTTGTCGGGTGTAGACAATGGTGTGTATACAGAGAGATATCAAGAGTTGGGTGCTCAGCTGTTAGTTGAGAAGTTGCATGATAGAGTCTCGCTAGAGTGGTTCACTTGTCATAGAGGTATTGACTTACATGAGTTTAGGTGGAAGCTAGATGTTGGCTCTCCATCATTTGTGCTTGGGTCATCCCCTCTACACATGACACAAAGGTGACTTTAAATTGTGCAAGCATCCATCTTGGACAAGTTTCAGGTTAATGTGGGGCATATTATAGCGGATCAGATTGCAGAAGTAGCCCAAAGGAGGGCCAAGAGTTATACCCCTAACTGATTACCAAATTATGCTATGAGGCAGGGGTGTTTGTCCTACCCACAGATGAGGAGAAGAAGCAAACCAAAGATATCTATCCATTGAAGAAGAATGTTGGCCTAGAAGGACAGAACAAGAGGCCGATTGATGTTCTAGATCCCTCCTTTGGGCATTTCATGGAGCCAAGATCAGAGCCAAGGGAGCCTACTTCAGGAGCTGCAGGTCCTTCAGTTTCTTCAGGACCACTTCAATTTGGTCCTCTTACTAGGAGGTACTTGTCCTCCCAGATTTATGGGATAGATGAGCAGATCATGTAGCTAGTTGTAGGCCTTCCTGCAAGACCACCAGGAGCTACAACAAATGATGAGCCTACACTTGCATCATTTGCAGCCGCTCGGGGGCTATGAGTGATTGGCTTGAGCACATGAGTTAGAGACAGAGAAAGATAGAGCAGAGGCAGAAAAAGTTCAAGGAGCATAAGAAGAAAAAGACTAGATTCCTGAACAAGATGATTGGCAAGTTGAGCTATACTTGGGGAGTGTTACTTTTTGGTAGTAGCATATTTAGTTTAGTTATGTGGATTGTGAAAAATATGTACCCTACCAATTTGAAAGAAAATGATTTTCGGATGATTTTGAGATAACACTTTAACTCTTTTTTGTGACTCTTACATGTTAGATGGATATATTTGATAAATGAGTCCATTGCACCTTACCTTAGGGTTAAATTGATCCCTTCTTGTGTAATTTGCATGTCATGTGTGTTGTGAGTATTTGTTTTGTTCCTTGTGTGTACTTGTGTCATCTAGAACTTGCTTTGTTGGTCTTGAAATATTAGTCTTGATAGACTTTGGTTGAGAAAATGATCTTAGGCATACCTTGATTATAATTGAGTCCACTTAGCCTAAATAGCCACCAAATGCATTGATTTTACCCCTAGTGTCCCTTTTGAGCCTAATCCTTTCTATTGGCAACCTTAAATACAAGCCTGAATCGTTTTGAAAATATATCCCTCTTTTGAATCATTATCCCTCTTCGAGTTTTACATGCTTGTGACAAATTAGGTCATAAACCTAAGTTAGGGGCGATGTAGGAGAAAAAGAAAAGGTTTCTAACAATTTGGGGCTTGTCGAAAGAAAAAGAAAAAGAAAAATGAAGGGAGGAATGAAAAGAAAAGAAAAAGAGTGCTTTCAAGATGAAAAGAAAAGGAGGAAAAATTGCTTGACTGAAAAGAATCCTCCTAAGTGTTGAAAAAAGGTTGCAAGCGGGGAACCTAAATGAAATAGAAGGGTTAAATATGCATTGGTGTGTGATGCGATAAAGAAAAAAGTGGAAAAGAATGAAAAAGAATGAATGTTGTATGTGGTACTTAAAGAGGGTTAGTCACTATTGTCCAAATTGTATCCAACCCAACCCTTAGCCTACAATACAAGCCTTAAAAGCCCTTTGAGATTTCCAACCAAATGAAATTGAGCCAATGTTGATTAAAAATAAAGGCAAGCCTATAGTGTGGCATGTGTGTACACAAGATGTTCTTTTGTTGAGTGTGAGCATTTGTGTCCTTGTCCTTTGTCCATTGAAAAAACTTGTGTGTGTTTTAGGGAATTTTTTTGTGAGGACATACAAATTAACATGGATTGGTGATATGGACGCTTTTCTATGTTTGAGTCAACTGGAACTTGTTAGTTGACTAGGAGTTTCAGTCACTCCTTAAGAATTTGTGTTGTCACTTGGTCATCCCTAGAAATTGTGCTTTGAATTGAAATAGATGCTTTTTAAATGAGAGGGAGTCACTTGATAGGCATCCTCACACTTGTGATAATTATTGGTACCAACCAATATCGTGGTCATGATCTTGTTTGTTGTAAAAGTTATCTGAGATTGCGTGCCTAAATTGCTAGCCTACCAAGTATGGTTTTGTTTTAGTTGAGGACAAGAAAAATCTAAGTTAAGCTCACATATATGGATATGAAAAGAATGTGATCACATAAATGTCTATTGTTATTAGCTATTGGAGCATATTAGGTGTTTACACCATATTTTTATAAGTCAATGAGCTATTCCTATGCATGAAAAGTATGGATTGAATTATGATTTGGCCTTTTAGCCCAAGTATGAATGATTATGAAGAATGTTTGGCTTTTGCGTCCAATAATGCATTAAGATAATTTGAAATTACTTGTGCCTCTTTGAAAGCATGTATATGTATAAGTATTCTTGTGGGATGATGGCTTAGGATTGAATGGATTGGGGACGTCACTGCTATCCCCAAGGGTCCTCTCCCTTTCCTTGAACTATGTGCCAGTAAAGGTATATGGTAACCTCAACTAACATGACCATGTCATATTGTATGGTTGTAAATACTGATATGATATGACATGGAAACCCTTCTGAAATGATCGGGTCATAAGAAAGGTGGCCATCACACCCTAATGATCGGGTCATAAGGTGTGGTGTAGATTACCTTTGACAAGTAATCTTCTCTCACCTGATGGGAGGTCTACATCGCAAAAGTTCATATAATAGCTTATCTGAGTTTGAGATATCAGTTATGGTCACATCCCCACTATATATGAGCATTATGGCATTTCATGTATCATGAATTTCATGGCATATCATATATTACACTTCCTTGTTATGTATATCTCTTTCTATATTATGTACCCTTGCCATCTAACATTGGATGCAGGTCTGATAAGTCATATGCATTGCATGCCTGCATACTTAGTACATTCAAATGTACTAACACATGCTTTTGCTCTACATGGGCTAACCATGTAGGGGCCAGATACTATATTCATCCACTATTTGACGGCTAGTTTGGAGTTTGATAAGTTGTTTTGGTGAGTCTTATTTTCCAAAGACAAGCCACTATCCGTCCACCTTATGTTGCCTTGATTATGTTACTTATACATTGAGAGTGAGCTCGGGACATGTCTTGGCCCCCATCCTATTCTATGACTAGAGGCATTGTTGGACACCTTGTAGACTCTTGTACAAATATATGCTATGTGTTATACTCAGAGATTAAGATTATGATTATGGCTATCGATCGGATATGGTTATTATGAACTGTTTATTGGTATGATGATATCGATTTATGTTATGATATGAAAGATCCTAAGTCCCAATTTTCCCCCATAGAGTGAGTCATACTTACCCGCCCCTTAGTCCTTATATGCTATGTCTTATGTAAATCCATGTTAATACCTATCCTTATAATATCCCCATAGTGTGAAACCTACTTTCCACTCCTTTAGAACTATGTGTTCACTATTTCACATGCGTTTTCGAACCGATGATGTGTGAATGGATGCTATGAGGCTTGTTTGGGGACTCTCGGGTTTCCATTTACCATGTCACTCCTAGACCCTAGGTTTGGGTCGTGACAGTTGCCTCTTCAATTGATTGGCTTCTCCACAATCTTTTACAGATGCAACCTCTTTAGTTTTGAGCTTGCAAAATTGACAATCAAGGATTTGGATTGGGATCTCTTTATAACTCCAACTATTCTTCACTCCAATGCTTTTAACAGACACAACCAAGGATGAATCTCCCAAACACTTCTTAAGCATAGAAATGTGAAAGACTAGATGGATAGTTGCAAGCTCTTGTGGTAGCTCCAAATCATAAGCTACATTTCCCACTCCCTTCACAATTTTGTAGGGACCAATGTATCGATGAATCAACTTTTACTTCATCTTGAATCTCATTACACCTTTCATAGGTGACACTTTCAAGTATACTCAATCATTCACTTCGAAATCTAGGTCCCTTCTCCTAACATCAGTGTCAGACTTATGGCGATTGTGTATGGTTCTCAATCTCTCTTCGATAATCTTTACCTTCTCCATAAGATGGTGTACCAAGTCTGGCTCAACCAACCCTGCTTCACGTACCTCGAACCATCTAATAAGTGCTCTACATCTTCTACCATAGAGGGTCTTATATGGAGCCATTTGGATGCTTTAATGGAATCTGTTATTATAGGAAAGCTCAATCAGAGGCAAGTGGTCATCCCATTAACTTTGAAGTCAATGATGAAAGCCCCCAACAAATCCTCCAAGGTCTGTGTCATCCGCTTTGCCTGGCTATCAGTCGGAGGGTGGAAGGCAGTGCTAAGGTTCACCTTTAAACCTAGACCTTTCTTAAAGGACTTCTAGAATTGTGCAGGAATTAAGATCCTTTATCCAATATGATGGACAAAGGAAATCCATGCAATCTGAAAAACTCTCGAATATACAATCTGGCATAGTTCTCTGTCGTATTAGTAGTATTTTCCGCCATTACATGGTTGATTTAGTCATCCTATCAACAATCACCCAGTTTGAATCATGTTGCCTGCGAGACCTTAGTAAGCCTATGATGAAATCCATTTTGATTATCTCCCACTTCTATTCTGGAATTTCAAATTCTCGACTTCACTACATGGCCTTTGGTGCTCAACTTTGACTTGTTGGAAGTTTAGGCACCTAGAGACAAAGTCAGTAATGTCTCTCTTCATCCCACTCCATCAATAACCCTCTCTCAAGTTGCAGTACATTTTGGTAGACCCTAGATGGATAGAATATTTAGAGCTATGGGCTTCTAACATGATACCTTCTCAAATACGGTCAACATTTGGAACACATAATACACTTTGGTATCTCAATACCCCATCTCCTCCTTGATGAATGCCATTATTTTCTGCTTATGTACATCTTCCTTCAATTGGAGTAAGATGGGCTCTTAGTCTTGCTTCTTCGTTACCTCTATTAGAAGGGATGATGTATACCCATTTATGCGTAAGTATTCCACTTTCACTAGATTCATCTAGTTTAACTCCCAATCATGCTACTCTGTGCACCTCTTTAGCTGGATCTTTCTTCTCTTCTTCCACATGACCAGTGCTTTACATAGACAACATGTTAAGAGCAACAATAACCACAATTGCTTTACCTGGATGGTAGAGGGTGCTCATGTTGTATTCCTTAAGCAGCTCAAGCCATCTCCTCTACCTCAAGTTGAGCTCTTTCTGAGTGACTACAGATTGCAAGCTCTTATAGTCTGTGAATATATCAACATGTGCTCCATATAAATAGTGACACCAAATCTTGAGTGCAAACACCACCACAGCCAATTCTAAGTTATGAGTTGGATAGTTCCTCTCATGGTTCTTAAGTTGTTCAGAAGCATAGGCTATGACCTTACCTCTCTACATTAGAACGCATCCCAACCCCACTCTAGAAAAATCACAATAGATCACAAAATCATCAGTCCCTTTAGGTAGAGTTAAGACGTGCAGTTGTTAATCTAGTTTTCAACTCTTGAAAACTCTTCTCACACTCATCAAACCATTGAAACTTAGCTTTCTTTTAAGTCAGCTTAATCAATGGTAAGGATATAGAAGAGAATCCCTCAACAAATTTGCTGTAGTAACCAGCCAAATCTAGAAAATTTCTTATATCAGTTAGAGAGGTAGGTCTAGGCAAGTTCCTAACTGCCTCAATCTTCTGCATATCTACTCAAATGCTATCACAACATGGCCCAAAAATGACACTGATTTAAGCCAGAACTCAAATATTGAAAATTTCACATACAACTCCTGATCCTTGAGAGTCTGAAGGACAATCCAAAGGTGATCGACATGCTCTTCCTCATCTCTAGAGTACACCAAAATATCATCAATGAACATAATTATGAACATGTCAATGTACTGTCTAAATACTCTATTTATCGAGTCTTTAAAAGTGGCAGGAGCATTGGTCAATCAAAAGGACTTACCAAATTCAAAATGACCATATCGAGTTCAAAAAGCCATCTTCGGGATGTCACACTCTCACTTTCAACTGGTGATAGCTTGATCTAAGGTATATCTTGGAGAAAATAGTGGCACCCAGAAGTTGGTCAAATAGATTGTCGATCTTAGAAAGGGATTTTTGTTCTTAATGGTCACCTTATTCAACTAGCGATAATCTATACACATTCTGAGGGAACCATCTTTCTTTCGAACAAATAGGGAAGGAGCACCCCATGGAGAGACACTCGGCCTAATAAATCCTTTGTCTAATAGATCCTTTAACTGCTCTCTCTGTTCTTTCAACTCTGCGGGAGCCATTCTATATGGAATATTAGAGTTAGGCTGGGTATCAAGGAGAGCATCAATTCCAAAGTTGATCTCCATATCAGGAGGGATTCTAGTCAAATTATCAGGGAACTCATTAACAATTGGAACTGACTCTAAAGGTGGAGACTATACATCATCAACCTTAACTTGCACAAGGTGATAGATACATCTTTTAGAGATTAGCTTTCTGGCCCTAAGGTAGGAAATAAACTTACCCTTACGCACTACAGTACTACCCTTCCACTCTATAACATGGTCATTCAGAAATTGGAATTTGACCATCTGTGGTCTACAATTGATAGAGGCATAACAGGCGTGAAGCCAATCCATGCGAAGGATCACGTCAAAGTCAATCATCTCTAGCTCAACTAAGTTTTCCAAAGTATCTTTATAATAGATAAACACCATGCAATCTCTATATACCCTTTCAGCTAGAATGGACTCAGCAACAGGAGTAGAAACACTGAAGGGCTCAAGAAGACATTTAGGAAGATCTCAAACTTACTTGCCACATATGCAGTTACAAATGATAAACTAGCACTTGGGCCAAGCAGGGCATACACATTACAGGAAAAGACTCGAAGCATACCCATGACAACATATGGTGCAACCTTTTGATCCTGTCAATTTCCCATTGAATACTGCAGTTTGTACCCCCTCCTGTATTAGTTGTGGCACCTTTATGACTATGATTGGTTGGTTGTACTCATTGTGGAAGTGACCAGTCTATCCACACTTATAGCAAGCATTGGTGCCCTCATGGCACTCTCTTAGATGGAGTTTACCACACTTTCCATATGGGGGTTTTTCCCTCGAACCTTGAGTCATACTAGATTAGGATTGAGAACCCTAATCTCTAGAATTTTGATGGACCTGAGACTTCTGATCATACCTGTTAATCGGAGTGGTGCACTTGTTGTTGATGGTGCATAATTTGAAGATCTCTTCTAAAACTTGGACCTGTTCCCCTTACTTCTCTTATGCTGGCTAGGCTCATGCCCTGCTGACTTAGCCTTCTTGCTCAAGTGCTCCTCCCCATCCCTTTTGTTATCCTTCTCAAGTTTTTGCACATAGACCATAAGACTAGAGACAATGTCGCTTTTGAACTACTTTTTCACATCCTTGCCAAATCAAATATGAACTTTCTCATTCTAGATCTCATGTTGGGGACCATCTTTGGAGCGTACCTCGATAGCTATATGAACTTAAGACTATACGCTTTGATAGTCATCCTCTTCTTCTTCATGTTAGCAAACTCCTCAACATTTGCTTCCTTCAACTTTCGTGAAAAGAAGTGATCAAGAAAGGCACTCTCAAAGTCGTCCCAAATGGCAGGCTCAACATCCTCACCTTGGCTCTCATTGCATTGATTATACCAAAAACTTTCCATATCCTTGAGTTGATAGGAAGCAAGTTCAACTCCCTTGATCTCCATCATAGGCATAGCTTTCAATACCTTCCACATCCTATCGATAAAATTCTGGTGGTCTTCCTTAACCGTAGACCTTGTGAAGATTGGTGGATTCATCCCCAGAAAATCTCTAAGTCTCATTGCAATAGTTCGCTCTTAGGAGTAGTCCTATGAGCTTGTGAACTCCAATTCGCACTCTAGGCAGCAACCAGTTGGTTAAGCATAGTGGTAGCTCCTTTGAAATTTATCTCTGTAGAAGTAGGCAAAGTAGTAGGTGCTTGGGGAGTTCTAGTGACTCTAGCACGTAACCTGGACCTCTCGTCTCCATATGATGAGGTACCTCTGGTGGGGGATTCTTAGTGTTGTGAGCTGAAGCATCTCTTTGGGTGGCGGTACACTTAAGAGGCATGTCTGCAAGTGCGTAACACATGAATTAGATAGATAATTTAATAGAGTTAAACTCTATTGCACGAACACAGAATACAAGAAAGTATAATAATTCATAGTGTCTTATAGCCTCCTACATATAAAGTATGGTTCACAACACACCAATAAACAGGACTCTACTAGACACCTTCCTAGATTCATAGGACATTTGAACTCTATGCTCTAATATCAAGTTTGTCACTCCCCGAGAGGGTACCCTTGGTGTGGCTGGCACTCAGAGACTATTGCTAGACCCAAGCAAACTAATTAGCCTCATCACATTCATTTAATCACATTCTAATGGAAAAAGTCATCAATGAATAAGAATACTTAAAGAAAAGAATGAAAAATGAAAAATAAAGGCCAAAGGCCAAACAATCTTTCAGTCATAACTCAACAGTCCAGTCTATGAAGCCTTCAAAACATCTTACTAAATGGTGCCAATGACAGAACCATGGCTACCTCTAAATAGAATAAAATAAGTCTAAACTTAAAGATAGAATAGAAATATGATGTCCTTAAAAGTAACGGAGGGCTCATAAATCAGCTAAAAGCAAATGGGTCCACAACGAGGTGCCTATTGATGACCACTGGTACTTGTCTTTGCATCATGAAAAGATTCCAGCCCAAATGGATGTCAGTACGTAGAATGTACGAGTATGTAAAATGACATAAAGAAACATGTAAAGGAAAGATAACATCAACTCAAATAGCTCAACTCAAGAAGTAGGAACCTCAATCATCATGTCAAGAGTTTAAAGTAAGAATTCATATTTACATAAAGAAACATGTAAAGAAAAGATAACATCAACTCAAATAGCTCACTCAAGAAGTAAGAACCTCCATCATCATGTCAAGAGTCTAAAGTAAGAATATAGTTTAGACAATGACACTCATACACCATCTAATCCAATCTATGTAGAGTACTATCAGGACCTATATGGGCGTTTCTCTAACCGACAATGATCACCTATGAGTCGGTGATAATACAACAAAGCGATATCATTGCCACATCCATCCAATACCTTGCATGGGGTATAGGACATCCCGTCAGAGGATCCTAAATCAGTAACATCAAATCCTTTTTTTTGGGATAAGAGGAAATATTTAATTTTACGGTTCAATCCTCTTCTACATTGGCTACGTAGATATTGAGTTCGAGTTGTACTTACTATTACTCAATTCATGCTCAATACTCCTACCAAAACTCAATATGCTTATAAGACATCAACCCTATGGTTAACTTATTCATCTAGTCTCATTGGATATTTGTCAACTTAATTCATCACATCAACTATCAACTCTTTGGTTATATTCTTTTAAGGTTCAATTCTTGACTCATAAAGACTCTATCATGCATCATTCTAACTCATAGCATTCAAGGAAACAAAAGTAGAGTTAAAACATTTAGGGATCCCATAGATTCTTTAGGCTTATATTATACTCATGGATGTCTCATTTAAATAAAATATTCAAAAATAAAAAAATTCAGTCTAGGATTTGTGTAGAGAAGGAAAATAATCTTTTTCAAGTATTTAATTTATTAAAGTTGTAATTAATGCAATATTATATAGAAGTACATTAGAATTTAAGAAAAACCTTCAAGAAACATCCATGAAAGACACATTGCATTCATAACTCCATCAACTCGGGTTATGGGGTATATGGAAGAACATAATCCATGTTTTGGTAAGCCTTACATATAGGAAATTTTCAGTATTAGAACAACTCAGAAAAACTCACAAGACTACCTTCAAACCCTAGCCTTTTTCTCCCTTGAAACCTCAGTCTAAGTCGGAGATGGTGTTTTTAGCGTAAAAAGATTGAACTGATATGTTTAGGGATTTATTTAGGTGTAGAAACGTCACGTTAAGGCTTTGAAAGGATAGGAAACAACCAAAATAACCTTTTTTAAATAGCTATCAAAGTCATCTGCGGGCCCAGCTACAACCCGTACGAACCCTTTTGTAAACTTTTAGGCAAATTTTGGGGTCTTTGGATCAATTCTATGAGCCCAATATATGGCCCATAGAAGTTTTTACCACGAGTTAAAAGATGGGTTGTAACTCAAATCACGACCGATAATAGGTTTTGTAGGTTCAACTCTGCCCTGGTAGTCATCAGTGAAACTGCCATAACATTTTACTCAACTCTAAATGAGGTAAAATCAATTGCATTAGAAAGATAATTCAAATACCTTTCATTTGGTAGGTCACGGGACACTTAATTCGTTGTGTGCTAAGAGGTATGATCATTTAAAGTTGTCCTTTGCATAATCTAACACTAGAAACTCTATTTATAGGAAGGTTTTGAACTTGGCAAACTACTAGAGGTCTCTCACGACCCTAATCCACTTCCCATATACAATAATAAGGATTCAAACATAGGTACATGTAAGAATAGAATTAGGGGGTGTCATACCTCATTATTAGAAGTTCTCTGAATTGAGAAAATGCTTTTCCTCCGAGAGGTGATATGTTATAAACTTACTCAAACAATGACCTTGCTTTGAAAGATAAGTATTAAATCTATAGTTTATCTAGCCAATCTTAATCAAACACCCTAAAAATGCCCCAAGAATATGCTTCGGAAACGGCCATAGTTGTAATTTCTATATATCTCACAATCTGTGTGTGATATCAAAAATTCGATTTCATATTCTTAATTTGGGGGAAAAATTGAGTAAAAGGTGGGTATAACCCTGATTTTAGAGGAACCGTAGTGAAAAATAATTTTCACAAAAATTAAATTCCAGTGGCCACCGCCAGGGGCACGGATCAGTGTTGGAGTTGCCTGCGGGATGGGTCCACATCGCGGAACAAACGCGGACCAGTGTATTAATTTCCTTTGTTTTTTAATTTCGTCCCAAGGGACTTGGGGTCATAGCCCCATGCCCACTTATGCGTGAAAACACCTATACTTAGCCATTTTGCAACTCTATATCACTCAAGGCACTCTCAAAACCCCTCTCCAAGACTTAGCTAAATATTTCATCCTAATTCAAGTATCTCAAGCTTAATTTTGGATCTCACGAACTCCATTCAATCTTCAAGTCTCCTTTTAAGTCTACATCAAGAAAACCCAAGTTTGAGGTAGGTTGGTTTAATCCATTGGGTCCTTTCAGCCATGGAGCACAATCTCTCTTTTTATGAAAATTACATGTTTTAAAGTTGTATCATCTATGGGTATCTCTTATTATGGATTTTGATTAGAACTTATGTTGGGGTCTTATGAAATGTTGATTCAATATGCATGTTTATTTATTTCAAGCTTATACATGAAGTGTTTTTTTCTATTGAGACTATGCATGTTTTGAGGCATTAAACTATAATCTATTATGTAATTTAAAGAGGG